>VZRW01000863.1:13306-83548 GCA_013398125.1 Aegotheles bennettii | reverse complement strand
GACAACGTTCCTGTATTCCTCCCTGGTGGCCAGACCCTTTTTCCATGTTCTGTAAGCTTCCTTCTTCCATTTGAGTTTTTCTAGCAGCTCCTGGCTCATCCATGCAGGCCTGTTGCCTCTTTTGCTTGATTTCTTACTGATAGGGGTGCACCAATCTTCAGCTTGGAGGAAATGGTACTTGAATATTGACCAGTTCTCTTGGACCCCCCTACCTTCTAGAGCCCTAACCCATGGGATTTCTCCAGGTAGTTCCTTGAAGAGGCCAAAGTTAGCTCTCCTAAAGTCCAGGGTCATAATCCTACTTGTTGCTCTGCATCCTCCACACATGAGCCTGAACTTTGTTATCTCATGATCACTGCAGCCAAGGCTGCCCTCAACTGTCACATCCCCTACCAGACCCTCTGTTAGTTAGTACAAGGTCCAGCAGCACACTTCGCCTTGTTGACTTCACCACCTGTGTCAGAAGTTATCATCAGTGCTCTGCAGGAACCTCCTGGACTGTGCATGCCTGGCTGTGTTGCCTTTCCAGCAAATACCAAGATGCTTGAGGTCCCTCATGAGAACCAGGGCCTGTGATCGTGAGGCTCCTTTCAGCTGTTTGTAAAAGGCTTCTTCCTGATCATATTAGCCTGCCCCTTCCTTCTCACTCAATAGCTCTCAACTCATTTTTCACCTGCCCCCAGGCAGCGCTCGCTGCAGTCCACTTGCTCTCACATAAAGAGCAAGTCCACCCCCTCGCCTCGCTGTCCTGTCCTCACTAAGAAGTACGTCGCTGTCCATGACAGCACTGCAGTCACCTTGAGCTGTCCCACTGTGTCTCTGTAATCACAATGAGATCATGGCCCTGCATATACCTGCACATACCTTTTATGCCCTTCAGGAGGGTTTGTGAGAGGTGCCTTAAGGGGAAAAAAGGATGGAAATTGAAAGGATGTGCAAACAAATGTTCAGCTGCTGCTATTTCAGCCAAAGTTCTCTGTGCAGTTTTGCTCATAGTGAGCTTTTGAAGCTTGCACAATTTAGACCACAGATCTGCTGTAAAGTGAGTCCTTTTACATTGCCAGCTAATGTAAAAAAGCTTTGTGTAACTAACAATTTTGCTCAATAGCCATGTATCCTGTAGAGTCATTAATTCCTTTAAACAGAGATTTCAGAGGCATAACTAATGTTTTGCTGGCAGCATTGTGGTCCTAGCATCATGCGAGAGGTCTCCTCATTGTAACAGTCCTCTGTTAAAGATTATACAGCATTTGCTAGCTGATAGTCTCCTGCCTCTCACAGGCTTTTCCCCTATACCATACATTGTTCTCATATTGTTACTTTGAAGGTGGTTTTGCATGTGCTCCGTTGCTGTGTTTAACGTTGTCAGCTATGAGAGCAGCACGGTTTTCATAGTTCACTGTGTTGTCAGCTGAAGCCAATCTGTTACCTTTGGGTCGATAAATGATGTCTGTTGAAAGGAAATGAGTTCTTGTTTATATTCTTGTCCCTGGTCAGAAAGCCCCCAAGTTTTGTCCAAAGGATGTTGGCATAACTTTTGGTAGCTGTGTTGGCATCTTCTGTATTTTGAGGTTTTTCACCTTGTTTAATGCTCAAGGTCTGTTTTCTCTGCCTATTGCACCCTTGATAATACAAGAAGTATGCTTATCCTGTAGACTGTCAAGAATCATAATAAACTCTATTTAAAACACCACTAAAGGCATCCAATCATGTGAAACAGAACATTGCAGCCTGCATACCCATGGGAACTTCTTTAAGGATAGTTCCTCTATCAACAAGCTTTGCATGCTGAGAAGCATGGGACAGTGCTCAACCTCTGGATCCTTAATTTTAATGTCCCATTGAGACAGAAGGAGCCAGAACTCTGCTGGGGTGACCTTTTCCAAGTGACACCTTTCAGTGCTATCTCCAACCCGTCTTCTTAGAAAGAAAGCCCCTCAGAAACCCATTGAGTTAACTGTCCTGCCACTGGGCTTTTGCAATTAAGGGATCTTGAAGCTTATATGGTATATGGTACATGTATATGACACTTCAAGGAGCAAGAATATATTATTTTTCCAGGTGTTTCGTTGGTTATGGAGGAGCAAAGTTTTGAGGCAAAAAGGTGTTTTCAAACATATTGGTTCAGGATTTTAAGTTCTTTGTACTACTTGGCATTCCTTACCACCCAAGTCTCGGTGCATTCTTATAGCAGGCTTTTTTCTTCAACTCCCGTTTCTTCAACACTTAGCTTAGATAGCATAAAGGTGTTCTTATTTTATAGTATTCATAACTTGCAATATAAGTTGTGATGTTTGCTTTTGGCAACTACCATTCACAGCATTATTGTTCAAGGAAGTGTTGGACATGCCACAGTTTGAGTGTCTGCTTATTTCCAAGTCAGGGGGATACAAGTGCTACATACTGATCTAAGACTTTGAAAACTGGATAGTACAGCATTATTTGAAATACATACACCAGAGCAATCTATCTCAAATGCAGCAAGTGGTTACTACCCAGATTTAGAATGTGCAGTGATTCTATAATTATTTAAGGTATCTGACTCTGGGAGTTTTTAGATAAAATTATGCCAATGATCACTTTGTTCTTGAAGTATATCCAGTTCTGTCAAGTTTTATCAAATCACTTAGTAAACTTTAGAAATTCTGTTGTACATTCATTTATATCAATTCCATTTGAAAGGGGTGGTGAAGAGTTAAGGTTTGGGAAAGGAGTGGAGGAAGAGTGATTCTTCTAGTTAAATACTATACCAGCAGACATTGTCGTTATAAATGAAAAACAAATGTCTATTTTTAATTGATACGGAAACTCAAAAGCAAAGATACCTGCTTTGTAGTTTGATGTGCAGTTCTTTATTGGTCTCCTTCCTTGCCGTACTCATGATATCATACTAGATTCTGGAGAAAATATCTGAGCTGGCTAGTAACAAGATTTTCTCATTCCTCATCCCGTTCTGCTTCTCTGTTGCAGAAAAAGCTGAGTTAACATTGAATTCCATACCATACATGTTGTTTTCTTCTGTGTTTTAGGCTCTTCTGGGTATTCACAAGACAATGTCTTCCTCGTTACATAGCGCAGAAGAGGTCTTTCTTAATACACTGCACAAACTCATGTTAATAATGAGTGATTAAATTATAACAGGGTTAAATCATTATTACTTTACTGAGTGATGTACATTATTAAAAGAAACACCAAAGAATACTTAACTGTATTCACTAAGCAAAAATTAAAATTTGGCCAAAAAAAGACAAATCCAAAGACAATTTGCTAGCAGATACGATATGAATACAAAAGTTGCAGTACCAAACAGATTAATAACAAAGAAAACACTCTCTAGAAATGTAAGTTAGGATGTTCAGTATAACTTCCCCCAAGAATTTGACCGCATAAATCAGAGAAAGGACCCCATCTTTCCACAAAAATACATGGCAGACTAAGATAAGCAGAGCTATGGAAATTAGAAAACAGACGATGTTTTCTAATTGTTGTCATGATATGTGTTGTTCAATTCAATGCTCACAATTAAGTTCAAAGACTACTTACAAATGTTTTCATCTGGGGTGTATTTAATGTGTTATTTGTTGTTTAAACCCATGAAATACTGAAAACTCACCGCATTGGAACTTTAGGCTATATTTTATATAGTTACAGTTTTAAGTCATCATGTAAAATGTTTATCTCATGTTATGTTCTTTTCTTCTGTGGATTTCCATGTAATTTTTTAATGTGAAAGAAATCCAGGCATAGCATGGCTAGGATTGCTGTATTTATTGTAATTAGCAGAAAACTGGAAAAAGCACAATTTCTTTTTAAATTCTAGATTTGTCTTTCAAAGAAGAATTATGCTATAAATCCATGTTTCTGTAGATCTTACTGAAGAGCTTTTAAAGAGGGGAAAGGTCAGCTTTTCAGTTTGTTTGAACAAGAGTATACCGAATCTCACTGCAATACTAGTAGCTATGCATTGTAGAGTTTATTCTGAATAGCTGAAAGGAGCCAGAGAAGAGAGGGAAGAAAACAAGAAAAGGAAGCAAAAAAACTAGAGGCATAAATGTCAGCGGCACAAGGAGAGAAAAGGAGTAAATAAACATAATTGAGAAAAAAAAAAGAAAGAGGTGCCTTTGTCTGTCGCTTTACTTTTTTTGATTCTAGGAACATAAAAACAAGGGAACAGAATTTTAAGTGAAAGCACTGTACAAAGAGCTGGGATCACCAAGCACAGAGCTTGTCCAAGTCAGGGTTGAATTAGCAGGATCCCTGGCTAGGCACAGCTACTTGCATTGTGTAGTGTTTCCTCAAAAAATGGTGCAGACCTCCCAGGGTCCCAGGCTAAGCCAACATCTAGGAAGCAGTGAAAGGAATAGGATTTAGATAAAAGGTAAATAGCAGTTTATTACTGCTGCCAGGAGGACTTCTGGAAAAGTGTGTGAGTCCTGAGTGTGGGTGTGTGTAATTAGTGGAAGATTCTTTTCTCCCTTGGTGCTGAGAATTACAGGGAGGCTCAGCTGGACATCTCAGGACACAGTCCCACCTGATGCTCTGGCACCTGGGGTCAGACATGATCTGGTCAGCATTTCAGCGCATCATGAGACAGACCAAGGCCACTTGAATACACACAGCATCATGCCAATAGGTACCCAAAAGGGATTTCCTAAAGGGATGGGAGCAAATTCAGACCCAGCAGCTTTGGAATTGCAGCTTTGTACATCAATGACTGTTCCTTACTTCTGGTCTGTCCTAGAAGGTCTCCCTGTTTCCCAAACACCCCACTGATCAGCCAAATTGGTTCTCACCACCATGGGGAGAGGATGCGCAGATGGTGGAAGTAACAGCAGAACTGGGAGAAAGATTTAAGCCTGAGTAGGCAGCAGTGATAGATGATTCATTTATTAAGGCAGTCACACTCAAGCAAAGCCATTTGTGCAAGGGACTCGTCAGCGTGACTAAGAAGTTCACAATCTGGCCCCGAGTGCTTCACAGCTGTCACATCAAGCTACCAACATTACTCTTGGTAATTATGGACAACTACATGAAGAACTGAGAAGGGACTTGACAGTGTGGCGTCCCACAAGTCACAATAAACCACAGCAGTTGTTAAGTGTCACCTTTGCAGGGCATTGCAACCAAATGTTTATGTGCAGCTGGCCTTGGGACTTGGTTTTGGCTGTAGGCAAGATTTCAAAACATATCTCTGTTCAGGCTTTGATGTTCACCACTCAATCCTGAACTTACTGTATCCTTTCCCCAGAGTGTAGTACGATACAGTCATTCAAGAGCATCATGCATCCCTGTAGCATAGACCCTGTTGGTATAATCAGAGAGCATGTGTGTACCGCTGCCATCCCTATCTCTGCAAGGTGTGTCAGTGCATTATCAGCAAGTTGCGAGATGATGCTGAACCTCTTGGATGCACCCTGCTGCACTGAGTCTCCCTTACAATGGACTGCACCCTTGCGGCAGTGGGGAGCTGGGAGAGCCCTCTGGAGCTGACTGGAAATTTTCCACTTGGCAGTGGCTTGAAAAGATCTGGTGTGCAACATGCTGGCTAATTAACTTTCATCTGAAATGTTTCAGTCGCCTGAGTCTGCGTGGCTGCAGGCAGCAGATGGGGAGGTGGAGAGAGGGGGGGAGAAGAGTGAACGTGAACACAGGTGCACCCTCAGCTGCCACTAAAGCACAGTAAATAGGGAAATTACTGTGATCGTTTGATTGTTATTACTATATAGGAGAAATCAAATGTTCGGGAATTCAGAAGCAGGCACCATTTTTTCCTTTTCTTGCTGCAGTATTTTTATTACTTTGTCTTCACTAGCTTTCATCTGTGATGATAGTTTCCAAAGCCTGTTTTACAATGTGGAAAGTATTTGAAATGAGTTATAAAAATCTATGAATATGCTGCACAGGCTTATTTTAAACTCTTAGTATTTCCCTAAAGGCATAATATTCAACTTCCAGCTTTTTTTAAGACTGTGAAGGAAATGATTGCCCATGCTGTTCATAAGATGTTTTACAAGGCTTTCTAACTTAGGACGGAATTAAAAGACAAGATAGATCTCCAACCGTAAACTTGAGATTTTAAAAATGAAATTTTGCATTTGTTGCAAGGAAAGAACTATTAGATGTAGGAATTAATAGCCAGAAAGAGTTGCTGTATTATGCATCAGGCTCTTTCAGTGATGCTACTGATAAAGTGGTTACATTATACTCATCTTAATAGCACACTCACTCAAACTGGCTTAAAAAGAACTTTTCTTTGCAAATCAGATGAAAAGTCACTATTATGATTTCACAGTTTTCTAATTTTCCCTGCTATTTTAGATGAAGGCATAATTATTTATCACTTTCTCAGTGTGTAAGGCTCACTCATATATATCAGTTAAACCGCTCTCTGTAGGAGAACATTGTTTTTAAGAATTTACTGTGCTCAATGTAAACATGGGAAAATTGGATCTAACCTCTACCCGGAGCTGATAGCTTCCCACTTTTGAGAATGTACTGGAACTGTTTTAGCTGTGATTTACATTTTTTTAGTATGTTAATACCATGGAGTTGATTTTACTCCTGCATTGGAAGGGCAACAAGATGAAAGAGTTATTTGCCTGGGTTTCCTCTGTTTAAATTGCATGTAATAGGTGATAAACTATAGAACTCCAAGGGGACAAATTTATAGCAAATAACAGCCTTGAGGCAGGCATAGGTAAATAGTTAAAGCAAACAGCATTGATTATTTTTGGTTTAAGCTTTGAGACATGAAAACTTAAGAGGTCATTACACCAGATTGCCCTTGCTGAACAGGAGTTTCCAGGATCTTGTTCTTACTTCCAGAGTACAGAATCAAGCCACGCTCTGAAGGAAGGCTCTGCTCTTCTGCTGTCTCTCTTTCCCCAGTCATCTGTCAAGCACACAGACTGCACCAGTAATGTTTAGTGATGTTTCCTTGCTTCAGAACCGCAGAAGGAGGTGGTGCGGTGCTGTACGATCCCCACATCCCCTCTTTATTGCCAGTTCTGCAAACCATTTGCACTGGCTGGTGTGACAGGCAAATGATCTGCTGCTGTTACCAGCTGCCGTCTGACCACAAGAGGGGCAGCTCATGCCATGCTCCCACTGGCACCTATGAAATTGTCTACTGCAGAGCTAATGGGAGGAAGTGATAAAACATGACATCAATGTCTGTTCCTCAGGGATTCAGGGGAGAAAAAAAAACACCTATTAATCTCTTCTTTGAAAGTTCATATCACAACATATCAGTATAGAAATAGGCTGGATAGGCTGATATGGTTAACAATACTCTTGTGGCCTCTGATTAGGAATCTTGCATCAGCAATCAACACAGGGAAGCCAAAATGATTATTTAGTCACCCTTATGATCATCTTTTTATACACATTAATTATTTACATAATACAGGGTACTTACACATTTATTCATTAAAACCTGCTTTTTTTTCATTCAGGTATACCCCTAAGATCTCTTTAGAGCATGTAATCCTTCTAAAGGCATTTATTTCACATTCATTATGCCATATTTTGTTTAATTTTATCTTCTGTTGTATAAATAGAAAATCCCTCCATGCAGAATACTTGTGGGGAAGGATTCCTTCACACTGAGAATTTCTTAAGAGAGGTGGGTGATCGTCTGTTTTGAATATTGATGCCTAGAATCCCCAGGAACCCTCACATTTTTTTTCAGCTACACCATTTTCTACCTACTCTTCCATTTTCAGTGTGGCATACTCATTTCACTGTTTCTTAATCCTGCCAAGTGGTCTTTGTTCTGAGGTCCTGTCTTCCACTGTAGGCTAATACAGATCCTAAATTAATTGAGTCTTGACTCCAGAAAAAGACCGCAAGGCTCTATTGTGATACAAATGATCAGAAACATAAATTGCTCATCACTCACTGTTCATCACACTCGCTGAAGAGCATCAAAAATAAGGCACTTATTTATAAATAGCTCAGCCTGCCAGATTCCAGTGAAACTGAGTTTTGTATCTTCCCACCATTTTGGCAGTGCATAAAAATATGTAACATGTAGTTATGTGAGAGTTAGTGGTGCTGTGATGTCCTCCTTGGGCATTCACAACCCTTACAGGTTTACAGCAAATTGCAACCTCTGGTGGGATGCAGCATACCACGATTAGCATAAGAAAGATGCTTTGCTTGACAGAGAATGAGAGCTTGTTGCCCAGATCGTACTGCTCTTGTATTCCTCCCCAGAAGTGTGCTTTAAGACGAAAACAAAGTGAGAATTCACAGTGAATAATACATCTGATAATCACAGACATTTTTTTCTGCCTGAAAACCACCTGAAATTTCTGGAACAAGCACAAACAATGTAAGCGTTAGGAATAACTGCATCCCAGAGCCTTCCAAAAAAATGTATGAAAAGTGCTTCCTTTTACTTCACTGGCTTTGAATAGGGACCAGCGTGAGATACAGTTTCGGTTGTTTGGCTAAACTGCAAGATTATTTGTTTTCCTCTTCCAATCTGATAAACACAGGAATTGAAGATGTACATGGAATCTGGAACTTGCAAATACTGCACGTATTCGGTTTTGCTGTTCATCTTCTGTAAGCATTTGTCTTAGTGTAATTTGATTACTGGAATGTTTGTGGAAAGCAAATGTTGAAGAGAAGAAAAGCTGAAGCAAATAATTTCATTCATGTGAGTATGTATGTGTTGTTTCTGATGCGATTGTCATCATTAAAAAAACCCACAATATATTCAGACTTCCTGTTCATTTAAGTGTGGTAAGGCTTGGCTTAAGATGAGGAACTAGTCCAGCAGGATCTGGGGCTCATTGCTGTGATATTAAAACTATATTCATAAGCAAACTTAAAACTCCTTTCAACTTTAACCTTTAATTTTACCTGACTTTGCCTTATTTTCACTAAACTTCACTATGCTTGAAAATCTATAGAAAGCTATTTACTAACTGAGATCAAGGATAATTCAGACAATTCATCTTTTGCTGGATCCGTATTATGCCAGCACTATGAGAGCAAATGCATGTCTTCCGAGAGTCATACAAAATTATTACAATCTTGTTAGAGAATAATAAGCAGCAAAATGGCTTATTGTTGTCAGTAATAGGGGGAGAAATGAGTATACACTCTGACCATTGAACAAGGGACTCAAATAGGAAACTCAGTCTTCTCCAGCACAGTTTAAAACGTGTGAGAAAATACATATGGGCTGGGAACTGGAATAGTTACTGGTCTCAGATCCAGGCACAGAGAAGTCCAGATGAATTTCCTTGCTTTGTCAGAAGTTTCGTGTCCTGCCCTGTGTAACAGTCCACGTGTATGTCAGTGAGTATGCTGAAGCATGTATAAAATCTTCAGTCATTTTAAGAGTGGTCTCCAAACAAATGTTGCTTACCTTTCAGCAAAGCAAAGCAAACTTTTCACAGAAGAACCCGCTTTCTGTGAGTGTCTCTCTCTCCCTTGTATTCACACAGGTGGCTCACTGTTTCACTTAAGTTTATCAATAGTACATCCTGGTGTTCTGTATGGTACCTGGTAAAGGGTTTTAAGCAGGGAATTTTACGGAATATTTCAGTTCCCTTACTTAGACAAGGCAGTGCAACTTCTGTGTTGATGCAAAATATCAAAGCAATATTACAACAAAATTCAGAGCTTATGGTTTTTCACCTTCTTTAGTTCTATCTCAGGTCACTGAAATGTGTAAAAGTATAATTTATCTTTTGGAAAACTGACCAAGACTTGCATTCAATTGCTAGCATCGCGCAGATAAAACTGAAATGGGGAAAGAAAAAAAAATCTTATTTCTTCAGGGAATATACTTTTTTTTGTGATTTTTTTAAATTGTAGGTTCTGTCTCGCTGAAGCAGTACCATTTCCTGCAGAGAGAGACAGCAGCTTTAATATGTTCTTGCCAAACCCATGGGAGTGGTGGTTTGTCATCCCTTCCTTTCAGGTTGTCTGGGGGAATTAGATACTCCTCTGCAACACTTCCCCTTATTTAGAGAGTGAAAAAGAATCACACCAAAAATAGTCAATGTGAATTCCTCATCCCCAGGCTTGGTTCACCAGTCTGCAGAGTCATCATGGACTACTTACATGTAGATGGATAGATGCAAACATCTTGCTGAGATTAGTGAGACATAATGCTTTTGTATTTTCTTTCGAGGTCCCTTCCAACCCCTAGGATTCTGTGATTCTGTGATTCTGTGATTTTATCACAAGTACTTATCCATGTTAAACTCCAGGGGTGCACTTAATTTTTGCTGGTTCTTGCCCTCCCCTTTAGGAGGATACAGTCACCCACTCAAGAAGCAGAAATAGTGCATATGACTAACTATGTCACGGAACAAATGATTAACACTAAGTAGTTTCTGCTAGCTGTTTGCAAACAGTCCATGTGCCAGCAATTATGCTGAAGCAATTTTGTGAATACCTAACTCAACGTATTTTGCATAACTCAAGACTGACTCCCAGATCATTACATTCATAACTTCTGTCTTGTTTGTTAAATTCATAAATGTCATAGAACTGGTAGTGCTAGAGTTGACTGTGGTACTAGACTGTAACGCTGGACTGGTGAAGGCTCTAGGGCGGACAGCGGCTCTGGTGAACGAGATGCCATTCAAAAAGAGTTACAGCTGCTGTGCTTTAGGGGTTTGTAAGCCACAAAGTGCAGAGAAGGGCAGTCATATGCAGGCAGACCCATTAATACATCTCATGCTTTCGGATTTGCAGCTACACAAATAGAGATGCTATTTGCCCCAGGTGCACTCAGCCTACCCTTAGAGAGTTTGGTCCGGGTGCCCAACTGCATCAAAACACTTGTAGAGTTCGTTATCAGGAGCTGAGGGCCTGTTTGTCAGATGCCATCACTCATCAGCCATCTGCAGAAGTCAGGGATAATGAGCTAACCTAGAGAGAGTATATCATCCATGGTGTCACCACATGGACCAGGGCAGGAAGAGCTGAGCTGTGAGGAAGAAAATGTCTCATATATCTGTAGGAAGCTCAAGCACAGACCAGAGTTTGTTGGTTCACTTGGTTTGGAGTATTTAAGAGCCTTTTAACTCACAGAAATGTGGAGCCCTAGCACATACTAAAGCACAAACAACTTAAAAAATTTTAAATACCAAACATACTTGGGTAATTGGTGCGTTGCAGTGAGTGGGGTGGTTTTCAGGTGTCACAGAGTTGCACAAACCCTATATATGAGGAGATATTTTATAACGGGGACATGGAGGCAGTGGAAATTCAAAGGAATTGGAGCAGAGAACGTAGAGCCAGTGTCAAAGAGAAAACTAGATTTGTGAAGGCTTCTCCCCTCATTTCCATGCTGCAAAGCATTCTTCCAGTCAGTAACATCCAGCCTATTAAATTGGTGCTGTTACTTTCATTACTTTCTCATAAACGAAGCTGACCCCTATTAACCTGCCCCAACAGTTTTTTCCCTTCCCCCCTCAAGAAACATTAGGTAGCAGTACAAATAAGTTTTTGCATAAATAGGTAGGATGAAGAACTTTATTTACAGTGAAGCAAATTTGGTATTTAATTCCATCACAACAGTTTGTCCAGCTGCTCCTCACTAATTTTTTTGACAAGGCTAAAAAGTATATTTAACTTGCCCACCACTGAAGGTTTTGCTAATAAGAGTAATATGCTGTTATTTTTGTCCATATGCTATTGAGTTTCTCATTAACAAGGAAAAACCTGGTATTTCTTTGATGCAGTATAGATTTCCAAATTTTTTTCCAACTCAATGCAGTTCATGCATCTCTTCACCCCCACCAAGCTGTGTGGTGCTGGCCTTGGCTGCAGTTTGGCCTGGGCTGCACATTGAGCACCAGCAGCACAACAGAACAGGAGGGATGGTTGTAAGGCAAGAAGCTCTCTCTTTGCAGCAGAGCTGCTGCACCTGGGCAGTTGTCAGGGTCCATTGCCACTAGTAGTGACTTGTCCACATGCTGTTTTTTATGCAATTGCCACACGAAAGGGATCTACAGGGTAAGGCTGATGAGCATCTGCTGTTGGTGTGGTACTGGGAACAACTGCACCTGCCACAGTCAGAGCCAAGGGAAAGGAGAATTACATTTATTTGGCCAGTACCAGTGTCTTGTGATTAGTGCTGGCTTCTGGCAAGTGATGATGTCAGACAGCAGTGCAAAGGACCTGGAGTACTATGTCCAGTTCTGGAGTCCTCAACATAAGAAGGACGTGGAGCTGTTGGAGTGAGTCCAGAGGAATCCACGAAGATGAGGGCTGGAGCACCTCTCCTATGAAGACAGGCTGAGAGAGTTGGGGTTGTTCAGCCTGGAGAAGAGAAGGCTCCGGGGAGACCTTCCAGCACCTTCCATCACCTGAAGGGGCTACAGGAAAGCTGGAGAGGGACTTTTTACAAGGGCATAGAGTCATAGGGCAAGGGGGAACAGTTTCAAACTGAAAGACAGTAAGTTTAGATTGGATATTAGGAAGAAATTCTTTCCTGTGAGGGTGGTGAGACACTGGCACAGGTTGCCCAGAGAAGCTGTGGCTGCCCCCTCCCTGGCAGTGTTCAAGGCCAGGTTGGATGGGGCTTGAAGCAACTTGGTCTAGTGGGAGGTGTCCCTGCTCATGACAGGGTGGTTGGAACTGGATGATCTTTAAGGTCCCTTCCAACCCAAACTATTCTATGATTTTACAATTCTATGAACCTTCAGTACAGCCAGGTGGTCCCATCAAGCCTTGGCACTCTTCAGTCTGTGTTCACTATCCCATACGTACATATGGATGAACACATTGCTTAAAGCCTACGAAATATCAGTTACTGCTGCTCCACTGAGTCCAAACTCAGTACAAAGGAGGGGTTATTAAGTATCATTCATATTTTACAGTGATTCAAGCTCTGTGCAATCACTTCGTTGTTCGTCTAAGTGTCCACACTAGGTGTAGAGTAAAAGAAAACCTGGTAGCAGTAATCTATGCACGTATCTGTGCATAGTAGAGAGGTGATGGTATTATGTATTTTCTGTCAGGCATTTAGATGAGACCAGAAGACTGAGTCACAACTAGGAGCTGTAAATGCTCACCTGATGATCTTGCATATTATAAATCAAAGGATGAAACAGGCATGGGTGGTGATTTTTGATATGTTCTCCCACACCTCACCACAATAGTTGCTGTAAACCACTTTCTGCCCTGTGAAGTACCCACTACAGTAAGGTACGACTTTGTACCCAGGACTCTTTTGTAGTATAATGCGTAGTTAGTAAGTTTTTTATCCACTTAGTAAGGAAATCACAGTATCCAAGTGGTTGCAGACATGGGGTCCTGATGAGGCAAGCATTGGTGGGATGGTAGGACTAATCTGGAAAGACAGACCAGTGCACTGTGAGTAGTGTAATCGTGCAAATTATTTAACAATAACCCATAAAATAATTGGCTGTTTATTACTTTCAACATTATTTTATTTATTGATGCAGCTGTGTCTAGCATAGAAAGGAACGGGAGATTTGAGCCCTAGATTCTGCTTCTGGCAAAACCTTGGTGTATACTCCAAGACATGTAACTTAACCTCTGTTTTCTTTTTTTCTTTTTTTTCCTTTTTCCCCTCTGATCTGTGTAAAAGAGGTGTGAAATATTTATCTTACTGTAAGCCTCAAGCCAGGCAGAGAGACGTTTGACAAAGAAGCAAGAAGCCTGGCCCTGCCGGGTGGTAACTGGGGAGGGAGTTATCCCCGTTTTACAGAGAGGGGTTTGCCTACCAAGGGAGCACTAGGCCAGGCAGGGATTTCAAACCAGATTGCTCGGTTTCTATATTCGACCGCCAGCCAGGGCCCCTTCCTCCTCCTACTCCTCCACCACCTCCTCCTCCTCTCCCCGTGTGCCTTGGTAACGGGCTCTGCGCAGTCACACACTTTTGTGGGTAGTTGCTGTATGCTTCATGGGAAACATAAATGCTTCTGCCGCTGGGGGCGGGGGGTGGGCACCTCCTGATCACTGGATCGTGTCTTGTTTTGTTTTTTACATGCCCAGAAAAGCAGTTTGCAAACACTGCGACAAAACTTTTAAATTGCACGGTTGTCTTTTGGGGTTTGGTTTTGGTTTGGTTTTTGTTTGTGGTTTTTTTTTAATGACAATTAATTAATTCAGGATTGGGAAGAAAAATAGGGAGCAGCAATTAAAAAATTTACAGTGAATATAAGCCTCTAGGCTTTTCTGCATTTTCAAAAGTCATATTCTTCTGTTGGAATACAGTAAATCTGCAGCTGAGGAGCTAACAAACATCACACCTCCCAGTTTGTTTATGTTTTCCTTCTGCAGCAGCTGTTGGTGTTGAGCAGCACTTATCCTTGAACTGTTCCTTAGGCAAACAAACTGCCTCCTGCTGAGTAAAGAAGCTTCACCGCCTGGCACAATTAGCGAGAGATGCCCAGCGAGGTGAGGATGCCTGTGTGGGATGAGACCCACCTACCCCGACCGGCAAGGCAGCATTGCAGGCTTTGGGCAGGCATCGAGTTGCATTTCACGGCCACTTAGGATGGCACATCGCAGTGGCCGGTCCCCTCTGTAAGCTCCCTGCCCACCGCCTGCAGAGTGTCTTTGTTTTTAAAAGAGATGTTTGATTTTTTCCCATGCTTACCCCCTGCCCAGAGAGCCAGGTTTAACTCCTCTAATTTCCCATCTTTCTAATTAAGCCCTTGATGTATCAAATAAGAAATCTCAAGTGAAGATGTTTAAATGCTATTTCTGATTCTAAGCCAAGCAAGTGCACACAAGAATTCACCTTAGAGCCATGATTTAAATGTCTAGCCTCAGAAAGATCAGCTACTAACTTAATCTACTCTGGCCTCATTTAATAAAGAGATCAGTCTTAGCGAGCTTAATTCTCAGCTTTCTTTCATACAAAAAATCAATATAGAGCAAAATGCACCTGTAGTTAAAATTAATCCTGTGGAACATGCCCAGAGCAAGGCCCACCAGAAGAGGATGTGTGGTGCTGGCTTTCTGAGGAATGGGACACAGCATTAATTTCTCCCACCGTCTATTGCCATACACAGCTATCATCTCAGTGACTTCTCCATGTGTAAGTGCACACAGCACAGCCCATGGGCATTTCTCCGATCCATAGAGACAAAGAAGCTGACTTGGTGGCTGGCTGTTGTCCTGTTGTCCTCGAGGAGCTGCACCTGGTGTCCTGCCAGGCGTGCAGCAGGTCTGGGGGTGCTGCCTGTCGCTGGACAGCCCTGCGCGCCCCATCTGGAATGCCATTTTGCAGCACAGGCTCAGGACATACAGGCAAGGTGTCTTTGTGGAATTGTCATCTCCTTCCCCATTTGTCTTCAAGATCAAATGTCCTAGTTTCACTCTGCTGAGCCATGAACACCAGGTAGGGTTGCACAGCCTGTCAGTAGGCACATAGTTGTAAAACTAACGAGACACAAGGGCACAGCCTACTGAGGGTATAGGGAATGCAAATGCTCAGGAACAGTTGAAGACACGTTCAAGCCATGCTGGAATTGGGCTGCGCAGTGAAAACAGTGCTCCAGATTACATTCCTTGCTGCAGGTGTTAGTGGTGAATAAAATCTAATTGGATTAAATGCTGCGTGGGCACACTGGGTACATATCAGAAAGGAAAACAGATGCTTTTGTAAAATGGGATCAAACTTCTTTTACTTACATAGCATGAACCAGTCTTCTCCATACCCCAGCTCCTTATATTCCATAATTATTAAATGTACTCAAAGCCTGTTGCGCTTGTGAAAAAGTAGCATTTTCTAGTGATACACTGCAATGTGTCCATCTTGCTGGTGCGAAAGTGGAAGCTGCTTTAAAGGCAAGGATGGGAATGCCATTGCAAGAGCCCTTTACGCTGAGGAGCCTGGCAGGGATGAGATGCCAGGGAGCCTGGTGTGGAGCAGTGCTTGTCAACGTGCATTGTAATTACAGCCTTGGTTGCCAAATTCTGCCAACTCTTGCACTGTGTTAACAGTAGTCCTCAAGAGCAAGGCATCAGAGAAAACACCACATGCAATTAACATGAGCCTTAGAAATCCATTCTGTATGTGAAGCCAAGAATTTATTGTTAGTCTAGTTAAAGTCCTAATCAATGTAGTATTATTGGTTCCAATGATGCTAACACTTACAGGAAAATTATCCAAGTAATACAGCTCATTCTCAGTAATGATACAGTTCAAACTATCATGCACACACTTCCTGTATCTCTTTTCTCAGAGGTTGGGTTCACCCTTCCGTGCACCTCTGAGTCCTGAGGTCAGCATCACTGATCTTCTCTAGGGACACAGGGCAAGTGCATGTGTGTTTGCAGGGGGTGAGGATTCTTAGTGTCAAGTCCCAAGATATCTAAAGGGAGAAGTATTGTGTTGATAGCAGGAGTTTCTAGCTCCTCTGGGTTTGTTTTTGTCACTTTTGTATGTCTGTTAATGCTATCTGCATCCCTGCTGTGTTTACTTGTCCAATCACCATTCTTTTGCTGTGTTTACTTGTCCAGTCAACTTGTAACCACGTTTGTGATGTCCGGTACAAATTACATATTGGATACTTGTTCTTTGCTCTCTCTAAACCTAGTTTACTCAGTTCCCAAGGTTGCAGTCTCCCAGTGACCACTGGTGAGTTGTGCTTTTAAGCCTTGGCACCTCTGGTGCCATCCTGTGCTTGCGGTGTCAAGGCTTGTACTTTCATCTTGTGATAGCAATTCTGGACATCCTTGCTACAACCCCATTTGTTTATTTGCAGCAGTCTTTGAACTGTGTTTTCTTGATAATCCGAGTAACATTTTATTACTTCAGCCTGTTCACACCTATGTCCTTGATCTAGGGTCGTTAGCAATCACTCTAAAAGACTAATAAGAGTTATTCCTTTAGCAGACACACACAGAGTGCTCTTGTAGCCACTTAAATAATTTTCTTCAAGTTAAAACAGCACCATTGAGTGTTATCAGAATTTTTTTACAACAAGAGGGTCTTCCTGCACTGCATCTCAGATGACAGGAGTGCCAGGAACAAGGATTCAGATCTTGGCAAGCCCAAAGTGCATGCACTGTCTGCTTCCCAGTGCTGCCAGTCTTTGGGCTCTGCTGCTATCAAAAGTTAAATTGCTACCTGCCCTCGTGAACTACAAACCAGAGGGAAAAAAGCCCCTCGCATGTGCACTGCCTGAATAACACGAGTGGAAGAATTCAAACTGCCTGCTTGAGATTCGCTTTAAAACAGTACTTCTGACTGGTGGTCAGGGTGGGAAAAGTACCAGTGTTTGTGAAGTTCTTCTCAACAGAACAGAACACAAATGCCCCTAGATGGTCTACTGAAGAGCTTTGAGTTAGTTGAATGCCATATCTCCTTAAGGAAATGATTAAATTCTGCTAAATGCTATTTTCCAAGCGTTCAGGCTTATAGTGGCATTCAGAACCCCAAAAAGATATGCCTCTCTGGAACAGCTGCTGTGTTTTTCATCCTTTACAAGTGTGGGTAGACCTGTAATGGGGTAGCTGCAGCACGAACACCAAATGAGAAATCCTGCTCACAAATGTGACAGCCTAGATGAGACCAGGCGTACAGAAATACGTTACTAGGAAATGGCATTAGAGAGAAAGCCTGGAGTAGAGCTAGCCAAGATCTCCTTGTTCTTGCTGGCAAGTGCTCACTCACTTGTGACAACCTGATTCCGTAATGTGTTGAGCTTCTAGAAAATAATACCATGCAGTAACAAGTTGTCCATTGTGGCTAACATTCACACTTAGTATTTCCGGGCATCTTTTAACCAAACATTTGCCAGGTCTTTGCAGACAATGATTACAGTACTGTAACAGTTGGTAGCAAGAGTCACAGACCAGGACCCAGCCACCTCCTTTTCCTATGTGAAGTGTACCACTGGGCAGAGGTGGTTCGCTGGAGTTTTGCATCACTGTTTTAATAACGGAAGAAAGCCTATCATGGAGAATTAATGCATCCCCCTGATCTATTTGTATTATCAACCATCTGTCTTTTTTTAACTGTAATGACAAATTTTAGGGAAGGAAAAGCTTTTGGCTCTTGGCATCTATATGAAATACTCTTTGTGAAACTTTAAATATTGGATTTTATTTTATTTCCTCCTGGAGCAAAGAACACCTGTGAAGTCTTTGAAGTAGTATTACGATAATTTATAAGTGGCTATGAAGATAAATAACAGGTCTTACTTTCCGATAACAGCTGAAAGTTCATACTTTATATTGCCTCTTTGACCTTGTGGAGAGCTGTACATAGTCAGATTAGTTTGGAGTATTTGTAGATAGGCTTTAAAGATGCTACACAACTTAAGTCATTACTGTCAGATCTAACAAAAGAAATCATTTTCAGGACAAACTAAGTCAAGACTTCAGTTAACCTGACTCTTGTGGTTTTGTGGTTTTTAAAATCAACAGTCAGTGCCTTTTTAGGATCTACTTATAGGCATTGCCTGGATGGAAGCCAGACTTCTTTTGCTGCAGGAATCAGAACAACTCTGGCTAGTCTAAGCTAGCATTTCTCTCTCAGAAGCTTTCAAACCATCTGCAAAAAATAGCCTTTATTGTGGAGACTTAGCCTGTTTCAAACAACAGTCTTGGTCAAGCAGGTGTGTATGTGGAGACAGATGCACAGACAAGAAAGTGGAGTTCATGAAGTCATCTTCCTCCTTTTGGGCCAAAGCAGGCCTGAGATTTTTCTAGAGAACCAGGAGACAGGAATGTTCTGTCTAAATAGCAGAAGTGTTTGGTTGGTGTTCTTAACCATACTGATGCTGCTGGTTAAACAGCTGTTTAAGTGTTTTGCTGGTTGAAGGCCTAGGAGCCAAATCTGATGCTTACTGACATCTGTGACAAGTCTCTGGGGGTTTAACAGGGGTGAGGAGGGAGCCCAGAAGCAGCACCCGAGCCCAGCTCCCAGTGCTCTTTGCAGGGGAGCGGAGGGAAACGTCCCTGCCCCGCACACTTGTGCTTTTGCAGAAGATGCAGAACAGATTTGGGAAGAAAACCTGGATGCCTTGCTCTGCTGTAGGAACCTGCGTGTGTGTGGCCTCTTGGCCGCAGCCTGCCTGGCAGATAGAGCAGGTTTCTCATGGCAGGCTGGAGGTGGACGTGCTGGAGGAGACCTTCCTTCCCTCTTGGCACCACCACCAGGATGTGGGGCGGTTGGCAGCCCCACGGCTGGTTGGGCATCCTGCCAAGGTCCTTCTCGCACACCGTTAGCTGCCCACACAACATCCTCCTTGAAGCCTTGCTGTTTCAGCAATAAGGCAGATATGAAAAAAATACATTTCGTAGTATCTCTTTTCATTGCATGAAAGGAAGAAGCAACAGGTGTGCCCGTAGCCTTTAGGGAACTGGGTTTTAAGCCTAAATTTTGTAATTTCAACTATGAGAGAAGGCTTCCGAGTTTTTGAAGCTGTGGCATCAGCTTGCTGACAGCTGCCATTTAGCTCTGTTTGTAAAGCTGTGAGTCCCCACAGTTGCACTGTAAGCCAGAAGGCTTTTTATCCTTCACTGGAGCTCTCTCTGATGTAATTATATAGCCTGTTCTTTCTTTTGTAATTCTGTCCATAAATATATATTTGAGCACTGGCTTTGCCCCCGAGAGACAGAAGGGAATAGTATTTTCTGTGTATTTTTACTTTTACACAGTTAGCAAAAGAATATTCACATATATGCTTTTAACTCTGCTAGTGAAACTATAATAAAATAAATGCTAATAATAATAACTTAATAAAATAAATAAATAAAATGTCACTGTGACCATGCTTAATTAGCATTACAAATTTGGTTGAAGATATAAATGGCCAGATCCTTCAGAGTGTAAGTCAGCCCAGCTCCAGGCATTCATGCTCATAAGATTTACAGGGGCTAAGGATGGTCCTACAAACTACTGAAATGAAGGCTTGAAAATTATCTCATTAATGAAATGTAAATCATATTTCAGTTAAATGAACCTGGTATCTCAAGTGTCTTGGGCAATGAAACTGTAAAACTGATCTGGTTGGGATACAAAAAGCAAGTAAGTAGTTGCAATCTCTGCTGATGTATGGGAGTGAAACACATCAGACCATGTAAAGCTTAATATTCCATGAATGTCTTGGTCCAAAGCCCACTGAAAATGGGTGCAAAGACTGTTGATATCTGATCTGAAGGCAATTAGTCAGAAATTAAGGATTCTAGGCCTGTTCTTTAACCAGTAAAACCTGAAGTCAATTGATTACGGCTAGTTTATAGAACAGGAGCTAATGACAGCAATAAAAGATTAAGCTCTCATAGACATAGAAGATGTTTTTGCTAGTGACAGTATGTAAAAGCAAACACATTATTTAAAAATAGATCACAATTAACATTATTCAAATGAGGTTTAAAATCTGTTTGTGTAATTTGAAGAAAAACTGATACAAGTCATATCATCTTTAATGACAACTTAAAGACAAATTTAAACAAAGCAACTGAATTTTCATCTGAGCTTTAATTGACAGTTTAACTTAAATAGTCAAACTTTACTAATTTCCAAAGTGAGGTAATGAAGGAGTTTGCCTAGGAACTTTAATAAGGATGGATGGGCACATTTCAGTAAACGGATACTGTCTCGTAAATCTTCTGTTCCATGACAAGTACAAAGTTATATACATCTAAACTATCATCTAAGTTGTCATAAGCCTTTGCTATGAAATCATGCAGTCTCAGTGATTGCTACTGAATGACTGAATAAACAGTTTTTGAAAGTTCCTCATTAAAAAGCATTAAATGTTTATTTTAAATAAGGATGAATGAATAAAAATATGTAAAAGCATTAAGAGCATTATAATACCAAAGGATATATACTGACATGTGACTTCTGGGCCGTATGTTCAGCTGCATCCTATAAATGACAAATAAACTTTTCAAAATAAATATTAAATCCAAACATCTACAAACATCTCCACATCCTTTCCTAAAAGCATCTTCTTATGTGTATAAACTGGTAAAATCAACTAACCACTCATGAGATGCGTCTAGAGAGAGTTCTTGGTTGAGCAGTGAAACACCGTGGCACACCAAGTATCCCCTTCCATTAGTCCCAGTACAAAGCAAGCATTAATTGCTGTTCCTCCTCAGTATCTACAGGGGTGTTTATATCCTGGACTGAGAATTAGCTGAAAGTTAAGCAGAAGACAAACACCTAGTGACTGAATTTTATGTACATTATTGTATCAGAAAAACTTTGAAGACAAGTTTGCAGTCCCAATACACTTATTAAAGAAACAAGTCTGTGTTTCCTTTTTCAGGGCTGAATGCTTACCTTTGGAGCACATTAACAGGGAATTTAGCAACTAGCAAATCACGGTGGTGGTAAGTGCTCACATTGGTGCACCTGCAGGCTTTTGAAAGTGCCAGCTGAAACACAGACGGTTTCACACCAAGAAGCACTTTTAAATGCAGGCTCAGTCTAAGCCAGGTTATCCCAAATCCATCCTCATGCAGTGAAGGAGCAGTGTCTCAATACAAGAACAGTTGGTTGGACCACGTTGACACATCCAAGTGTGTTGCATGTGAGACAGGGACCAACGCTAGAACTCCTGAGGACTGAGACTGTAGCTACTCTGCTATAGGAGAGTCCAGTCCTGCAACCGAGAATATCAAGTCCAATGGAAATGGCCTTGACCTGCACTGCTGAGTACAGTTATGTCCAGTTTTCTGGCCCTGAGGCAGAGCTTCACTTTCTCTGCACTACGTGTGCTTGGTGCTATGCTTGCTCTTGGCCCAGTGTAATGCCCAGTGCAATTACCCAGTGTAATTTTTACCTTTTGTATATCTGTATCAGTTCAAAATGTTTTAATGCTGGGAGAACTTTCTGGAGACAAGCAGAAGCAGTCTTGAATACCTGAAACTGTGTATATGCACTGGCTTAAACATGAGGATGTAGAGGTCTTCAAAGATCTAAACCTGTTGGATAAGATGGAGAGCCAGTTCTCAGGCAGTCTTATCCATGCTGCCTGCTGGTAGTGATCCCCAGAAAGTGCAAGGACCCAAATGGCCAGGGCATGGTATGAGGAAGCTAATTGACATGTGACAAAACTAGACTAGGGACAAACTAAGCAGTACAAATGCTCAAGTTTGTTTCCTGAGGCTGTTTTAATCAACAATATGGACACAGCTGTTATTGCTAACTTCTATCCCTCTTCAGCGCATGGTTTTTTTTCTGCATACAATAGTTTTTTTTTTATACCCGAGCCTATACTGGAAATAGCTATAGTACTATGTTTGGGATGTGATGCTTCTGAATATATTGAAGACATTTGCTTTTCTTCATACAGGTATGGTCAGGTTGAGTGCTATCATTTGTATATGCAGAATGTTCTGTTTATACTGAATAACTCATTTCTTCTCTAACACTCAAGACTTGCAAGTTTTGCTGGTTGGAAGCAGTTCATCGTGTAAAAAGTGTTCATAGTTTTACTTGAACTTGGACAGGGAGGACAGGAGGAAATTCCATTCTACTCCCTTCTGTTTGCAGTGAGAGACAAACTATAGTCAACAAGATGTAGTTAAGACAAACTAGAGCATCTCATAATCTCAGAAAAAAAGTTTGTGATTCAGTTTGCAAGACTAATTTATTCAAATCAGCTCCCCAAACCCAGGTATTATGCACAAATGCTTTTGTTTTTCTGAACTAATCATGTATTTTAATTAGTAGACAATGTTTTCCAGCACAGAACTCACAGAGTCTGCACAGCTTAGCTTCTTATGTGTTCAGTAACTTGTCCTTTATCAAGGAGCCAATCCTCTTGTATCTTATTGGCAGTACATGATGTGCATTGATTGTGGTCAGTGAGCTGTTTAATTACCTTATTCATGTGCCTGTGTAAAAAAAAAGGCCACCGATACCAAAACCAAGAGATGACAAAAAGTTGAGAGCATCTTCAATTACAGTATTCTCTATATCAAGCTCTGAATTTGTATTATCTGCTCTGGAAAACAGATGATGAGTTCATGTAACTGCAAATTAACACATTGAAAGCTTGCTGCTTGTAAATGGTGTTTAGCTCTTCAGGTGTTTAGTTTTTTTTGCATTCCACCTCTTGCCTTTGTATTGGAGAGCCCAGGGTTTTATTTTAGTAAAACTAGTGCAAATTGAGAGGTTATAAAATTATTCCAAATTCAGAATTTCTAAGATCCCTACGAACTGGAGCCTGTCATGAGCAGTAAAATACTATTAAAATCAAAATGACAGCATTTTATACCAATTTTAAACATAGTAAAGGTCTGATCCCTCATATATAATGCACGTTGACTACTTAAAATACAAGAGAATAAAGAACAGACCTTAAGTGTTTAGTAACTCAAGAATGGGTAGAGAGATAAAACTCAGGTACCTGTGTAGGACAATGTAATTTGAGGGGGCATGAATACAGACAAAGGTTGACATAAAGTCACAACAAAGATCTCACAAACCAAGTGATGCACTGAAACAGGCATCATAGCTCACAGTTTTTGAAGAGTCTCATGGCTGAAATCAAAAGCCAGCATGAAGTAAAGTAACTTTTTTAACAAAGCTACACTGAAGACTCTCAAGTTCTTGGGTGAAACCAAAATTTGGAACAGTATATAGTGTGCTAGCTGAAGGCCTGATAGAAGCACTTTGTTTAGAGCAGAGAATTATTTTGTAGCAAAGTGCCAGAAATTGCTTAGATTCTTTATTTTTTTCTTCCTTTGAAAATCTGTAGATAATATCTAACTTTATTTTTGGGACCAGGGAAGAGGGAGGAGTAACAGTAAGGGAAAAGAATTTATGGATCAAACAATAAGAAAGGAAGAAATATCTCTTAAGAGATGAATTAGCCTCACATCCTTCCTCCTTTTCTGGAAAAGATGAAGCCAAGGCCAATGGTGCTGGCGAATGTAATGAATTAAGTTCTGTTATATCGTCAATGATGTGGCAAAAATTAGTATGGGGTGCTTATTTATTGTATATTTTCCAGTGCAGAAATCGCAGTTTGCATATCTTAGCCTTTTGTGCATTCAGTAACTTGCCCTTTACCGAAGAATCAATCTTCTTGTGTTTTATTGGCAGTGCATGGTGCACATTGATTATAGACTGTGATCTGTTTAATGAGGTTACTCACGTGTCTGTGCAAAAAAAAACCCCAAGCACAAATAAATAAATAAATAAATAAATAAGTTTAAGGGCTCTTTATTTTTTTTATTGTTTACCAAAGAACTTATCAGCATCCATTGAATATGAACATTAACACCAGGGTTCAACCTGAACAGGGAGGGCATATCTTCTCATACCCTTGGTTAGGAAAGCAGGGAAATCTTTGCTTGAGAATACCAAGAAATCCAAAAGTAGAAATGGATTGAAAGAAGTACAAATTCATGGAAATTTGTCAGAGTCATTAGTGACTACTAAAGTTGACTCAAATTCTAGCCAAGGAAGCCCATGAATCACAGTCCATTTAAGCTGGGTGGGTATTTCCCCGTTTCTCAAACAGTTCTCTTGGTTGGCACGTGATTACTTTGAACTAAACAAAAGAATAAAAATTAAGCAAATTCATTAACTTTTCGGTCCAGCATATTTCTGATCAGTTGGCTTTCATATTTTTAACTACAGAATCCCCTTCACCTGCAGATGAGTTTAGAAAACTCACTGAGTTCTGATGCGGACATCACTTTCTCAATCCTTGCAATGAACAACTGGTATAATTTTAGCCTGATGCTATGCCAGGAGGAGTGGAACATCACAGATTTTCTCTTCCTCACGCAACAGAGCTCCAAATTTCAGCTGGGATCCATTATAAATATGACAGCAAACCTCACTTCAAGCAGTGACCTTCTGAACTACTTACAGTTTTACCTGGAGAGCATCAAAGACACAACGTCTACCATGGTGATGTTTGGATGCGACATGGAAAAAACACGGAGGATTTTTGAAATAACTACCCGGTTTGGTGTGATGCCTCCAGAACTGCACTGGATTATTGGGGATTCACGGAACGTGGAAGAACTGAGGACAGAAGGTTTGCCACTCGGTCTCATCGCTCACGGCAAGACAACACAGTCTGTCTTTGAGCATTATGTACAGGATGCAATGGAGCTGATAGCAAGAGCTGTGGGAGCAGCCACAATGATTCAACCTGAACTAGCTCTTATTCCAAGTACAATGAATTGTATGGACACAGATGAAAGGAATATCACTTCAGGACAGTACTTGTCAAAGTAAGTTTTTCCTTTTTTTGTTTTTTTTGTAGCTAATATTTGTGGTATACAAGAAAAACAATTTTCCTTCCCCTCCCCACCATTTTCAGTGGCTTAGCTATCATGCTGTTAACCCTCTGTCATATACCCATTTGTTTCAGTATTTCCTCCTGCTTCATTACTTCTGGGCAAATAACGACATTTAACCTTAGCCACAGAGGGAGATTAAGCCAGTTGTAGAAGACGACACTGTTCCACAGAAGTAGAGATCACATAGTAAACATAAGCTAAGTTACAGACTGTGCCCTGAAAGTATCGTATATTTATGTTTGTGCAGGTAAGAGGGAAAAGTCAGGGCTAGTGTCAAATTCTCTGAGGTTTTGAGATACCGGAGAGAATACAAAATACAATAATAATATTTGTACTACAAAAGCAATCAGAGAGTATAAAAGCAGATGTGCAGCCCTTGCTAGTATGCTTCCATGGAAAAGAAACAAAAAAGATGCCCTTTGACCACCTCACAGACCACCTGCTGGTGAGAGCACTCAAGATTACAAAGTGCTCTCTCTGTTGCTTGCTGCAAGAGGCTCTTCTGTCAGCTTCTGCTAAAACTATTCCTGTAACCACTGCGCGTCACTATGCTGAAGTTACTCCCAAAACCGCGTGGGGATTCACGTCTAGAAATATTCTGGGTTTTAACATATGGGAGGAAAAATTGCACGGTTCTTTTTGAGAACAAACTAAAGGTACTTGCTAAATATGTGGATTCATCAGCTGGTTTACATCCAGTGGCTGTTGAATGTTTTCTCCCCATTACAACTGGTTTTCACCCTACAGATTTTGTTGGAACAAGCTTTTTGTATGTTTGCAACTTTTTTTGAAATTATGTCAGAGATTTGTCTTCACAATAATGTGGTAACAGCACTGCTCAAAACAGAACCATATGAGACCCTAACAGTTCCTTAGTCAGCACTTGTCCATAACTTAGGGGTCAAAAAGCCTCAGTTTCCAAAGAGTGAAACAAGGTTTAGGAATAAGTATAGCACTGGCTTACAATATCCCCACTGACTTGTGATATTAATTTTGTCTCATTATTCAGAGTATTTTAACTAGATCATACTTAAGTCCCTGAAAAGTAAAACTCAGCAAAAAGCTCCTTAAACTAAGGAATATTTGAGGATAGTAGTTTTATGAACAGACTTTTTGAGGGTTAAGAAAGGGACAAAGGAAAAGGAAAGCAAAACTAAAGCTCTTACTAGTATTCCTGCAAAATACTTCTTCATCATTTCTTTCTACAGAAAACTATTAGCTCTCTTGTGAACAGTGATGGCTGTAACTTTTTTATATTTTTGTATTTTGGGAGATAATATGCAATTTCACATCTATGAAATTTCTTGCCCTTCATCTCAGCAAAGATACTGTGGAAAAGAAATTAGGCATCATATTCTTAGCCTTTTTTTCCACAGGCATCTGCTTGGGGACCCTACTAAAGAGAAAATAACAGGTTAGATAAACCCTAGTTCTGAATCACTGTTTTTACAGTGTCTAGGTGAGACAGATACTTGATGGACGGTACCAAGGTATTTGAGCAGCATAGCTATTAACTCTGAGTGGTACCAATAATTTCTCAGATGTGTGGCATCAATGAGCGGTTTAACTATGACCAGCCTTGTTCATTACATGAGTCCTTTTAGGCAAGTGGTGTGCCTCCAAATATGAAACTTTTATCTGGTGCTTAATTGCGTGTTTACTAATGTGGGCATTTTTCTGCATGAATGAACCCATCTGTCTTGATAAGTAGCCTTGAAGCTGGGATGGGTGGGGATGGAGGAGGCACAATGGCACAGAGCTTTGCCCCCCTTAGCTGCAGAGTAACAGGAGTCCCACCTCAGCTATCATTGCCAGCATTGCACTCAAACACTGGCTGTACAGATATTTAAATGCCACCCATGAGTAGAATAATGATTGTGAACAAGACCAAGATCTGGTCTATGGCAAAGCATGCTTTTATCAATATCAATATGAATATGGATATGGATATTAGATGTACAAACCCCTGAAGATTATATTGTTGTAAGTCTCCATCCTTCATTCCTCTTACTATGACATCAATTCCCTGATCTAGTCCTTGCTTGCTCATGGGAGCATCCTTGTTGATGGAACAAAGCATTACAATTTCAAAGCCTCATCTTGTCTTACTGTAATTAGTCTTACAGCTTTAACTAGTCTTACAGCTTTAACAGTCTTACAGCTTTAACTCTGCTTCTTGGGTAATTTCAACAGCTTGCTATTTGCTTGCCCATTCTAGTTCTTGCCTCGAGTAAATTTTCCAAGAAAGATGTTGAATGACCAAGCCATCAAGCTTTAAAGAAAATGAAATAATTTAACTAAATCCTAAAGGTACTACAAGGATATTGCTGCTGGAGTACGGTAGTACTGCTAAAGCTCTAATGAGCAATTTGTACAACAAAGACATGAAAAACAAAACTGATATGAGCAAATGACACACTTTGGACTCATTGGTCAAACTGAAGTGATTCTAGTAAAGCTTTGATACAGCAATCACTGCCTGTTGGTGTGATCATCAGCTCACGCATACTGCCATAGCATCAAGAAAATTCATTCAGCTGTCAGACTTGAGGATCTGGCTCTTCACATTATGAAATCTGTGCACATCATCTTGCCATACAAATCTGTCAATATCCCTGCTGAAAACGTATTTTTCAGATACTGTCAATGTGACTATTAGATACCCAGCACTTGTAATTCTCAAAGATTCACACTAGAGATTGCCGTCCTAAGTCAGATCCTCTTATCTATTTCCTAAAGTTCTTGAGTAAGGGAGTTTTTACAAGAGGTCCCTGGCATGAGTTTCACTCGTGCTGCATACAGCATACACAAATGATTAGCCACCACAGCCACTCTCATATAAACCAAAGTGTTGTTAAAATATATCTCCCACATGGCTCCCCTCGTTTATTTTGATTAATGTCCTGTCACTACCAAAAATACAGAACATGCAAATCAGCTGTAAAAGTAAGCCAGTAACGCGATAAGGTAACGAAGTCATACATTTAAATGCTACTAAATCTCTCAGGTAACCACTTCTATCACAAATCAACCACAGGACAGGTACAGAGGGCTTGATTCACCCTCATGGGCACACTTAGTTCTACAGTGAAAGCCAGAGAACATGGTGCATAAATTCCAGTGTTCTCATTCTACCTGCAGAAAATAAATCTAATGCATTATTCTATAGCTTCATCTACTCCCAAAGCACCTGGTCTGCAGGATTCTGATACCCAAGTCATGCTGTAGTAGCAAAATGGAGCTAAATTCATCAGAACTTTTCTAGCTACTCCATCTGAGGACTTGTCTCCCTCAATTTTGGCATTTTTCCACAATATTTTCCACACTTAAACAGTACTTTCAAGATTTTACAGACCCATCTACATATACCATTACTGTAATAGCGATGGCTTTAGCATATGAGCCCAGCAAGGCTTGGAAGGAGTAAATTGCACAATTTTTTACAAAGCCTGAGAAGGAGAGAGGAAAACAGAGAAGTTTATGGGCACATAAACCTTTCTTCAGTGCTTAAGATTGCCTTCCTCTATAAACTTTGTCTTGGTAGTGTCTACATATACAAACATGCAAGTACACCATCAAGCATTGAACACAGAGTAGACGGAAAGAACTAGACAAACTGTGGCAGATAGCACTGATTAATGAAGCTACGGTATCATTTAGCTAAAATTAAGTGGGAAAGGATTTTAAAAATGAGAACAACATTATGCATCTGTCCCATTTATAAACACCTATGTGTGATTTTTGGCATAATTTTCAGGCCCAAGATAACACATATGCAGATCAATTGCTTTTGGCAGTATTGGCTGTTTCATCTTTCTTTAAATTCAACCTACACAAAATAGACTGCATAAGAAGTATTTGAAGCCAACTCAGAGAAGGCTGTCACATACACAACCACACTCAAAACTATATTATTTAATTTTGTAAATTTACCCTTCGCTGAGGACAAAAACTGATAGGATCTAGAGACAGTCCAGAGTTTTAACTGTTGAAACTCCATCAAAAATCATCAAAACAAAGGCCAGCGATGAGGCAGAAGTATGCACACACACACACACACTTGCTGTGGATTTATCCTTTTCAAATCCGTTTAAGGTTACTTTTCATCTGTGTTAACTATTGATAAACAATTAGCACTGCTTAAAGTTTATGCCTTGCTTTTTGAGGCTGGAATGACAGCTACAGCCTTTATACTTCTTCCAATACTTGCTTTCATCCAATTCCCAGACCTAATGTGAGGTGTTACATTCTACCATGACACCTAAATAATCTGTCTTCTGAATGCTTCTTACTGAAAAATATGTGCCTGACTTACCTTAGGCCATATTAGCAACAATTTAACTCTGTTGGTTCTAATGGAATCACTATACTAAGACTTCTACAGTCTTCGTAGGATCCCTGCAAAATGCCTAGCAGCTTTCTTATGAACTGAGTGCGGTTCAGCTAGTCATGGTGTTTACACTCAAAAGGATTCTCTCTTTATAACACTTATTTGCTGCTCAGTTCCTTGCTCCTTTGTCCATGTCATTTTAGCTTCTTTGATAATGACTTACCAGAAGATGAATTCAACATACAGGGAAGACAACAATACAATGTAAATACTTGACTTTATTGCAAATATCTGGAATAGTAAAAGCCCAGAAATGTCAATGCAAAATGTGCAATGCAAAACTGTCATACTTCATGAGATCTGCTACAATGTCAAAATTGCACGTTTAAGAACATTACATTTGCAGATATTTTAAGAAACGTTGGGGGTTTTTGTTTAATTAAAAGTGACCATCCTAGGGCAACAATCTTTCACTGAGTCCCTTTCTTCATTCTGAAGTGGCTAACAGTGATTTAACAATGCCAAATTTGCATTTTTGAATCCAGATTGCTTGAATTCAGAATGCTTGAAAGCTGTTGACAGCACTTCAGTAGCCTCTCTTATATAAGCTAGATCTTACTGAGATTATAGGATTTTTCTTGGAAGGACATTTCATACATAATTTCTACTCTTCCATTTTCATACAGATTTTTATCTAGGAAATGGACTACAGATGTGGTGAATTTGGCTTAGAACTAACCTATGTTTCATTAGTTTATGAGGCAAAGATAATTGAAAAAGTGGTGTTCTCTCACTCATTTTTTCCTAGTAAGTAAAAAGAATATCTTTCCTGAAGAGTTTTTATTTGCATTAGGTAAGATATGTAGGAGAGCATTCCCAACTACTTTAGTCATAAATTAAGTGGCTTGTTCATCGTGCTATAGGAAAGCTTTTAATGATTGAAGTGTTCAACAACATCCCCAGTCTGTTCTCTTAAACATAATTCATGGTGTCTGCATATGCTTTAGCATGATGATTTCAGTTGTCTGCTTCTGATTACTCTACTTTCTCCCTCCAACAGGTTTTTAGCCAACACAACTTTTGACGGTCTCAGTGGCCACATTAAGGTGAAAGGCTCTTCCATTGTCAGCTCAGAAAGCAATTTATTCATCTGGAATCTGCAGCATGACCCTGTTGGGAACCCGATGTGGACTCGCCTGGGCAGCTGGCAAGAAGGAAAGATAGTCATGGACTATGGGATATGGCCAGAACAGGCCCAGAGACATAAAAATCACATGCAACACCCCACTCGGCTGCACCTCAGAGTGGTAACTCTCATTGAGCACCCGTTTGTCTTTACCAGAAATGTAGATGATGAAGGGCTTTGCCCAGCAGGGCAGCTGTGCCTGGATCCTTTGACCAATGATTCAGCCATGCTGGATAACCTGTTTGAAACCCTTCAAGGAGGGAATGACACTGTTCCCATCGAGCTGAAGAAGTGCTGCTATGGCTACTGCATTGACCTGTTGGAGAAGCTAGCTGAGGATATGAATTTTGATTTTGACTTGTACATTGTTGGTGATGGAAAATATGGAGCCTGGAAGAATGGCCACTGGACAGGGCTGGTGGGAGACCTTCTTGCTGGCACAGCTCACATGGCAGTGACGTCATTTAGCATTAACACTGCCCGCAGCCAAGTAATTGATTTCACCAGCCCTTTCTTTTCAACCAGCTTGGGCATCTTGGTGAGGACCAAAGACACAGCAGCTCCTATTGGAGCCTTTATGTGGCCACTCCATTGGACGATGTGGCTGGGGATATTTGTTGCTCTACACATCACAGCTATATTCCTCACCTTATATGAGTGGAAAAGTCCTTTTGGAATGACCCCCAAGGGAAGGAATAGGAACAAAGTCTTCTCTTTCTCCTCTGCCCTGAATGTCTGCTATTCAATCTTGTTTGGAAGAACAGCTGCCATCAAACCCCCCAAGTGCTGGACTGGAAGGTTTTTAATGAATCTCTGGGCTATTTTCTGTCTGTTTTGTTTGTCCACATACACAGCCAACCTAGCTGCTGTCATGGTAGGAGAGAAGATCTATGAAGAGCTTTCTGGAATACACGACCCAAAGGTAAAGGATGTCTGTTGTTATTAGCTCAGCCTTCTCTTCTTCCCAGTCAAAATTCATTGCTGCATAATTTATGGTTTCTAATAAAATCGGAAAACAATCTGTGTGCCAAACAGCAATTGCAGTACAATTAGTCACCATCTGACAGCACTTCAGTAGGAAAGTTCAGTGATAAAGGATCTTTAAACATTCATGGAAGTGTAGGGGGAATTTCAAAGATTGAGGGAGAAGAGGAAGGTGAAAGATTTTGGTGTTGCCTACTGCAGAGAAGAATAGTGGCTTCCACATGCAGATTAAGGGTTAGGTTTGAGTTCTGAAGTTCCTTTGGCTGTAGTTGTTCTGATCAATTGGATGATTTGTGTCATTCTGAGATATATTCAAATACAACAACCACACAGCATGCCGATCAACCACTGATGTTCTAGGTAGGATTTTGCAAGTATTTCACAGGCCATAACAGTGCTTACAAAGGCATTACTGGCGAAATTAATCTCAAATACTGAATCAAATGGAGCAGAACTGAAATATTTTGAAAAATCCTACCTTCTGCATGAAAACAGTGGAATTCACTTTACAAGTAGTCAAACATTTGATTTGCAATGTTGTCATGGGAGGAGATGAATTATGTTGCATACAACGCCTCTACACACAGCTCAGACTTCCTAGTACTTTTTGGTAAGGCGAAGAGAAGTGTAAAAGCAGGACTGCCTCCACCCACTCTCACCCACTCCCAAGGGATTCAGTTGGAATTTAGCCTGAAGAAGAGAAGACTGGGAGGGGATCTTATAAACACATATAAATACCTACAAAGACAGGTGTCAGGAGGATGGGGCCAGGCTCTTCTCAGTGGTGCCCAGTGACAGGACAAGGGGCAATGGACATAAACTGGAACACAGGAGGTTACATCTAAACATGAGAAAAAAATTCCTCACCCTGAGGGTGACAGAGCACTGAGACAGGCTGCCCAGAGAGGTTATGGAGTCTCCTCCTGTGGAGACATTCAAAACCTGCCTGAACACAATCCTGTGCCACCTGCTCTGGTTGAACCTGCTTTAGCAGGGGAGTTGGACTAAATGTTCTCCAGAGGTCCCTTCCAAACCCTGCCATTTTGTGATTCTGTAATCTATGTCCAGTCATTTTGTACAACTATTCTGATTTTATTTGCCACTCACTAACTATCATGAAAACATCCAAGCAGGATGGTTTGTAGAGAGAGTACATGGCTGCAGGTGCTAAGCAGGCATCCTCTTCACCTGACAGTCACTGTACAGGACAAGGGTGGCAACAGCAAATTGCCCTTGCTTGTTTGGCACTTTCTCCATTGAAGGTGTCAATGTATAGCCCACAGTTTTGTACTCTAACTGCCGGCACATAGCTTTGAAACCGTCCACCATTAATTTGTCTTTGGGTGGATGAATTGATATAACATTGTGACACTGGAAAAAGTGATTTTAGTAACTCAAGAACTGAACATTTATTTTGCGCTCATAAATTGTGTAGATAAAGGTTACATATGTCCCTCCAGACAGCAAAGGTCAAGCTCCATCTGTTATGTTAACAAAACAATTCCATTCAAACTAATGACCATACAGTTCTGACTGTGAGTACAACTTCTGATTCACTTCCTCCAACACTGTCTAGATTGTTTCTACCAAAAATGTTTTAAACAAAGAACGGTACTTTTTAAGGCTATCCTGAGGCACTCTAAAAACAATCTGTGACTTAAAGTAAATTGCTAAATTGCTACTTCCCCTCCCAGAAAAAAATATAAATACTGCATCAATAATTTCATCAATGTAAGATGCAAAAGTTCAGGAATCAAGTATTTGTTTTATTCAAAGCATTCTGAATAAACAAGTGAGTGCTTTTTGCTGAATTTCCCCAGCTCCAGGCATTTTTCCGTTACATTCATTGTTGTTTGAGCCATAATATTGGCTTGAAAATATCGTTAGTCCTCTATTCTTTGCATGTGCATCACCTGATCCATCAAATCAAATCACATCCTATTTTTAAATATTAAAGGATTAAATTACATCATATTTTTCTGCATCATTTTTGTGACTATGCATAGAGTTCCTAAGACAGGTATTGGAAAATATCTGCAATTGCAAGAAAATTAAACTATTCTAAAGCTGCGCTGTAAAGCTTAGCTGTGGAGCTGCAAAATTGAGTGCAGACTATTGATGTGTATCAGGTGTTGCAAACACAGGTCTGTTAGTCCTGCAGAGAAACACCATGGCTAGTAACCTTAGTGATCCCTTTAAATTAGTGTCATTACTGACCTTTCCTAGACAAGAACTTCTCTGCTTCATGAACTAGATCTAAGCTTCTGAGTAGTTAAGTTTCCAATGTGGGAATAAGAAAGGTAGATTTTTTGGAAGAATATTGCCTGCCATTATGTGACCTCAAAATAGTTTCATATATTTCATTCATTCATTTGCCTCCAAAGTCTTAATCTGCAAGAGCAGTTACCATAGACAATGTACGGTTTAACCTTTTCTCACACAAAGTCTGAGCTGTACCCTTTGAAAGTTCTCTCGAAGACTTAAAGCTTAGACTTAGGAAATATTTGGGGCACAACCGTTGCAGAAGTACATGCACCACTTTTTAGTTAGTTACTTAAAGCAATTTTTATGTGATTTAAAGATCCTATGTTTTTTTTTCCAGATCTGTTTACCTCTTTCTTTTCACTGGTGGAGACTCATTTCAAAAAGGTGGCAGCAGGATACAGAAATAATCTTTTTAGTTTTAATATACTTTTAAACATTCTCCTGCTGCTCTCAGGATACATATGGCCTCGTACTGTGCTTTTGAAATGTACTTAAAAAACAAAGCTCTAAAATAGAGGAGCCAACTTCTTGAGGTGGTATAAGGCACACCATTTTTTTAGGCTGACAGTCACAAACAGCAAACCCTATCTGAGACTGCAAGCAGTCAGGAAGAAAGACAAGTTGGGAAAAATAAATAAGTTTTTTCCCAATATTTCAAACCTGGTGTCTAAAGTCAGTATTGCCAGGGATATCTATGTTCTCTCTTCCGGTTAAAAAAAATACAAGGTTAGATACAGCCTGAATAAATAGCATCTGCCTTTCTAGAAAAAATCATGTTGCAACAGTGGTGTTTAATTGACCAGCAGCACAGTGTTTTAGCAGTTGCTCATTGCAGCTCAGCAAAGGAAACATGGTCCTCCCATGTTGCTGAAATCAAAAGAAAACGACTTGTGCTGAAGCCACTAATCACAAGGTAAAGTGGAATATGGAATTAGAGAGATCTCAGCTGGACCTTTACATGCACTAAGGATGTAGAAATAGAAGTAAGGGAATATAGAAATATCATTACACTGCTGAAAGAAGAGGTCAGTGAGCCAAGAGAAAACAGAGCAGAAGACAAGCAATGGGACTCAGGAGAATTAAGTTCCTGGAGTATGTCTTGAACTTTGGAAATTTAGTATTTATTTTCCATGTCAGAAGCTTAACAAGGGTGGGTCACCAAAGCCAAAGGTCTGCAGTGTCGATCAAAGCTGGTTACTCCCTTTTCTAGGTCACATTCAGGTGACTATTTATGGTAGGAGCTAAAACATGGACAGCATGTTGCAGAAATATTAAAGCAGTGTGCTGCCACCTTAAAATCTTACTGTTCTAAGAGAATGGACAATTTTGGGCTACAGCTGCCCTCTTTTCCTTATATTCTAATCTTACACATTTTAGACCATCATCTCTTGCCAGTGGAAACTGGCAAACACAGCTTTTGGGGAAGAAACTCACTTCAACACCTTCAGTCTGCTGTTTGAGCACAGGAAGATCGCTACAGGATGGATGTGCTGTTTATCCGGACAAAAGTTCCAACAGTGTCCTGATTCCCTCTTGGGACGCTCTTGGCATTACCTGGCAAAGAAGTTTAAAAGCTTGTTTGCAGATAGAGATGGAGGAAAAACATCATGGTTGGATAATTTTATACTATTTTTATCCCTGCTCTTATCTGAATACCAGAGACTTATTTCAGGTTTTGTCCTAGTGTGACTTCTTTGGATACACTAAAATTACAGCATTCTTCTTTGTCAGGGTGCTTGGCAGACCAAATACGCTGTTGTATGAGTTGACTTCTTTACAATGTCAGTTATTCAGTCTCCAGGCATGCAAACCAGCAGCCTGCCTTTGAGTTGGTCTGATCATTTGTCCTACCTACCTGTAATGGCCTGGAGACAGCTGGCTTGGTTCCTGACATCTCCCAAACCTGCTTATTATAAATCTTGTTTACTGTATATCTCCTTAGCTCCTTGGTGATGACATTATATTCAGTCACAGTTAGAAAAGCCACCACCCAACATTTTTGTCCTTCGCTGGGGCCAATGCACATTTTCACAGTGTGAAGACTAGGTTGCAATGGGCAACTCCTTAGTACAGAGTTGGTGCTAGAGGAGAACGTAGGTACACAGATGGGGACAGGAACGTCTGGGACAGCTGGCCACTGTCATCTGTTTCCTGATTGAAAGGTGGTAATTGCATTGCAGATCTACAGCAGCAAGCTGAGTACACAGCCTCGCAGGCACAGGCTGAGCAGAGAATTGCACATTGATAAGCAAGGGGCTCTGGGTACAAAAAACAGAATTTGCTAACATTCTGCTTCAGAAGCATGTAACTTTACAGCTGTTGTCTCTTCTAGCCAGCCCTGTGACAAGTCCAGGTATTTTATGTTTCAGTTTCCAGTATGGTTTCCATAAAGCAGTACTATCTGTGTGTGAGTAATCTAGGTCTTTGTGCCACAAACAGGGAAAATAAAAATTATTTGTAAGTACATAGCAGAGTCAATGCCTTCCTTTGCCCAGCAAGTCTGCAACTAAGAGTCCACCAAAACTCTTCATTGTAAAATCCAAAAAGTAGGTTCTTGTATTATAGGAGCTCCCCAGGGACGTTTTTTTTCAGTGGCAAGGGGCATGAACGGACTTTGCTTTCAGGCTTCTAATGCAAGAGCACATGTTGGAAATGCACCATAAAGTCAGGAGTGTGTTGAGTAGTTCATGTGAGGCAAAATAATTTTAGAACCCCAGAGGACAGAAGAAATGTTTCAAACATGCCAACAAGAAGGCATACAACAGCATAAGCTGAGGAGCTGGACAGATTTTCCATAAGGTGGTCCAACACCTCGCCTTTCTTTCTTTTGAAAGTGTCATTCTTTCAACAATATAATGAGTTTTTCAGGTGCTATTCAACCATTGTTACTTCTGTGACAGCTGTCAACTTTTCTTTGCCATCTTTAGGATACACTTGAGTAACTATGGCTGTTATGGCTATATTTTTAATTCTCTGGATCACTTTACCTTCAAAACACCCTATGACAATGGTGAAGTTCCTTTCCACATTGTATTTTGACAGACAATATCGGACCTATTGAGATTCATTTAACAAGAAGGGCTACACCTGTGAATCCCACCATCAGCAGTTCCATTGTGTTATCTCACCTAAATTTACATGTCTGCAGTGGAGACATTACATCTGATTTACTCAGTCTAGTATGCTGTTGCAGTTAATTGGGAGAGGTAGGCACACTGGGCCGCTGTTGAAGACACTTAACGCAGAATGAGATCACCCAAACTATTCCCCAGAAGTGCCTACTTGTCTCCATCATGTGTGATGCTGTACTAGGATGGCCAGCACTGATGTCTCACAAACACTGTAGCTGTCCCAACAAACACAATCACTCTGAAAAGCCCCATCCAGCAAGTTCTTTGAACAGCCTTGTTGTGCTTTGGCATTAGTCCTCAGAAATCTCTGCTTCTCTCCCAGTCCATTGTCTGAACACTTGCTCTTACAAGCTGTCCGTCTTTTTATTACAAAACTAAGCAAGATGTTTCTGAGATTTTGTTACTCAGGAATTCAACATGTACAATCACCCAGATTTAAAATATAAAACGTGAGGGTGCAAGCTGTCATTTCTGATTTCTTAATATCTCAGTTAATTTAGAGGCCTTATGGCCATTATTATGTCAGTTAAAAACTCCCTGTTACATGTATTAAAACAGTCTGGAAATACCAACTGGCAAGTAATTGCAGATGAGTTTAGCAATACCAAATAATTGAAAAGGAAAGGTCTAGCCACTTTATAGGCCTTTGTCATCATTAGAGGCATAAGTCAAATACCCCTGCATTTAATGATACTTTTCCTCAAGTTCAGCAAGCTTTAGAGTGAGGCCATAACTGTTGTGTGTTTATTGATAAATTTTCTTCCTGAAAAAAAGGAAGTCTTGTAAGAATTACACTGAAAAATATGCTCTTAAAGCCTGCCATGGCTTACAAACTAAGATGAATCATTATAAGAATCACCACTTGCACTGCTATGTGTTAAATATATAGTGAAATAGCATGGATTTAAATATGCATTAAATGCATTAAATTGTGTAGCAAAAAAAGAAACAACAAACTCAATGGAGTTAACAGAAATCTTGATGCTCTCTCGGGGTTTAGTATCTGTACAGAACTGCAAGATTATTATTTTTTTTTACAATTAAAGTAAGTTGGCTGCAAAATCTATAGACCATCCGTTTCTGTGCAGGAAGTCATTGGACACAGGAAGGTTACAACTCATAGCATCACAGCATGCTAATTAATTCATGGTGCTTTTCTGAGTATTAATGAGTCAGTGAAAAATTTGAACTCAAGAGGACTTCAAGTGTCACAGAGACCAAAGTGAAAAAATCTCAGACAAAGGAGAAGTTAAGTATCTAAATCCAGTCATAACAAGGAACAGGCATTGCAGACGAATCGCATACAGGAATGAAAGACACCTGCAATTTATGGAGGTGAAATCTTGGCTTCTTTAGCTTCCCCATGCACCAAATTTATGGTGGTGAATGCTCAGCTTGTTTAGCTTCCCTATCATTTCATTTAAGTTTTCTTGTACAGTTACAGCTTTGAAGGCTCAGAATCTTAGTTTGGATTTTTATCATTCTGATATCCAGATTATCAGACAATGCACTGCAGTGTTTTCCAAATCAAGTTTCCTTTCCCATCAAGACCTGCTTTTTTATGCCTTCTTGCCAACAATTATCTTTTTTGTATCTTTGCATATTAACCCCTACTGCTTCTGGTCTTCACCTACATAGAGTGCCTTGTACCATCACCTCCTGTCTTGGCCACTCTTTACCTCGTCGTGTTGTTTGTTCTGAAGAATGTGGGAGTAGGGGTGGAAGGGAGGAAGTCCTGCTGTCTTCATTCCGTGTGGTGTAGGTCGTGAAGGTTGCTCTTTCAGCACCAGGAGGAATTAATGTTTTTTAGCATTTTCCCAGCTGTATTCATGGCAGTTTCTTACTCTCAAGCTGCAGTATACGTATATGTCATGTCGTTTAAAATAAAATAAAAAAACAGAAAGCGAGCCTACCACCAGAAATAGCAACTGCGTCATAGATGGGGCTCAGACCCATGCAAGAAATAATGCAAGAAGAGAAATATGAGGAGAGGTTGTTATGGAAGTAACTGGCAAAGATGAGCAGAGAACAAAGAAGATTTTTAAGTTTGATCTTCTAGCCTGGCAAACAGAAGATCATCATACAGGCGACTTAGCAGCATTGGGGATATTTATTATTGTTCACAAAAGTCACAGGCATTGTAATCTATAAACATAGACCTGGGTAGCAGCCTGGCTCACCTTCCAAGTGATAGAAGCCCTCAGTCAGCTCCTGTACTGACTGTCTGGATTTCAGGGATGCCAACTGGTCAATCTCACTAGAAAAAAAAATAGTTTTTATTGAGTACAGTAAGAATTGACTGAACACCATGTAAAGTCAAATACTGTTGCCCGTATTTCACTGTGGAAGAAGTCAAGATAGCAAATTGAGCCCATCATTTTTCTTTTACACTTCATGCTCAGCTCATGCCTCACTGTCCCAAACTGATGCAGAAAAGGAAAAAAACATTTTGTTCCAATGTTGGATCTGTCAGTAACAAAGGACTCCTGACTTACCTTCATTTGATGCTTTTGAACCAAAACACAATAGCAAATAACATTTTAAAGAAATTAGGGCTGCACTGGCAGACAGTTCCACAGTTCACAGTTGGAAACCTTTTCAACCTAGTAACTGGTGACCCATTTGCAACACAAAACTATTGTCTGTTCCTTTCCTGGCAACCAGAAAGCACTAGCCTTGCCTTACCAGTTTAGAAAGGGTCACCACAGAGGACTCTGTTCAGCCCTGGTCAGGGTGGACAATTGCCATATGGCCAGAGACAGGAGAACAGACAGTGTTGACCTAATTGGCCAGCAACATCTGGAGCAGAAGAAATTTGTAAGAAAGGATTTGAAGGATGATTGTTTTGGAAGCAAGAAGGCTACCTACAATTTAAGCTACTGTGGTTTCTCCCTCCAGCCTTCCATTGACTGTAAAGAGCTGAGATAGCTTTTCATCCGCAGACCAGAGACTCAGGATGGAAGAACAGAAGGGATTCTTTCACCAGAAATCTTCCATGTCTCTTTGTAGTTTGAGCATGTATGCAGCCAAACAGCTCTCCTTCCCTTGCTTCTAATTTTATTTCACCTGTCTTAGAGCAGCATTAGCCATATTTTACAGGTAGGAAGCAGAACATGGTCGATGAAGTGACTCAGTCTAGAGTGTTTTTATGGCTGCTTTGTGCTGCTAAAGTACAGCTGGAAACAGTGATGTGTTACCTGGTGGGAATGACATCGCTTTTTTTTCCTCAGTCTACCCATTTTTCCTACAATAATTTACACTATTTTATTGTTCTCAGCTCTCCTGGAATAAATTCCAGCTCAAAGATCTCTCTGTCCAGAAAACTCTTTAAATGCTATTAAGAAACAAGGATAAACACACCATTAAATTCATATTCCCCAGAGTCCTGTTCTTATATAGCTTTTTGTACTAAGACACTGCCCAGGAACTCAATCAGCAGGGCAGTTTTTCAGAAATTAACTTACCTACCAGACTAGAGTCCCCAGTGCCATCCCTTAGCCAAATAGCTTCTGCAGCACACAGAGGAGTAGAGCAGATCCTTCAATTAATTATTAGCAGCCACATGGGGAGCATCAGTACAGGGGCTTTGTATTTTTAAACAGAGACCTAAGTTGTAATTTCTTGTCATATGTGCTCTTGTTGCAATGCAGGAGAAGAAACTGTGAGTATTGGACTATGCATTTGTTTCTAGATTGAAACTCCTTATTGATTTCAATGCAGCTGTAAAGATTTATGCCAACTAATGACCTAGCTGTGTTGGATTCAAAGTGACATGATTTTAACAAAATCTGACATTATCCTGGCAAGCCAATCAGCTCTGCTGACTCTTTTTGCAACAGAGAAAGGAAAGTGAGCTTTCAAATGTGTTCTGCATACACCATCTCCTGGAGACCCTGGGAACATCTCCACTTTCCAAGTCTGAACACATGGGACAGTTTCTGAACAAAGGTCCACTTCCAGAAGTTCAGCTGTGAATTTTCATCTGCTAAAATTTGAAATTCATGTGCTTCACTGCGAATAATATTGTTTTGTCATCTCACTCTGCACCCCATAAATACTCACTCGTTAGTTTTCAAAACCTAGCAGATAAGCAGGGAAAAGCCCATGAACAGAGTTCTATATTCTTTGGGTTTTTGAGATTCTATTTGTTTTGTTCTTTTTCCCCTGAAACTTTGCTTAGCATTAGCAATTGCATTTCTTTTATCATTGGGTCACAAGAAATCTAGTAGCAGCTAGACAACCACATAAATGTATTGGTTGCATAAGGCAAGATAAGATGCTGTTGCTTCATATACTCAAGACAGAAGACTTATTGCAAAACAGCAGATCTCTAAAACCCTATCAGTTCTTCACAATATAGCAGACCACTTAATGCTACCTCTCTCCGGCAATTAGCAACTGAAACTGAACATTTTTTCAAGATTCTGCAGCAGTTCCCTGGCAGAGATAGTGCTGGCACTAACAGCAATTCTGCTGATATATGAAATGTCCGTTAAACACCACACGTGGTGTTATACCAGGTAACCAGCACTATCGTGGGGCAGAGTGACTGAAGCCTTTTCACAATAATTTTTCCTCAGAAGTTGTTGGAAAACTTAGGAAAGTGCTTTCAGCCATGTTGCCCCTTTTCATACCCTACTAAAATTAAAAAGCAGCATTCTGGGTGGTGGTAAAAGCTGAATCCATGTTAACTCTCTGTTTGTCACTGCAGGGTACAGTTACTGGCACTGCACTCCCCTGTATACTGGGTTGCCCTTTTCTGATTTCCCTCAAAGAACAATTCATGGAGTTGAATTTTAGAAAGGAGAGGCTAGCTGAATGAATGATGAAATCATCTTAATAATTTGAGATGCCTATTAGAAATTGAGTTCCTGAAGCATTTTTCCTCCAGTCAGCTGTCAAGATGCACAGAACAGTCTTGACTCAGATTCAGTGAGGCAGTTAGCGCACCCCATCGATCAAGTACTGGGAAAGCATTTCCTAGATTTCAATCACTTGTGGGTTCCTTGCTTATAGAAAATAGCCATAATTTCACTTCCCAGCAGTTGCCCTGTTTAGACTTTCCTTGTCTCTTCACAGCCCCCAGCAAGCTCTAACTTCACAGAATCAGAGGACAATATTGTATTGCCTGCATTTTTGGAGTTGAGATCATCTTTTCACTGTATTTATATTCTGAACACTTGGATTTCCTACACACTGCAAAAATAAACAACTAATTGTGATGCAAATCTCAAAATAATAGTAGATATAACAACCAGGACACCAAGGGAGAAAAACTCTTTGAGCCAAATCTTCTAGTTTTGCTGCACTGAAAAGTCATACAGAAGCCAGAACCCATTAGAAAGACCTCAAAACCCAACAGCGCAACTTTGGAGTACGTCAAGGTTAACTGCTGGCAGCATCTCATGCATTTTCAGTTTTAAATACCAACTGGCAGAGGGTATTTCTGTGCTTGAATCTTTTCAAGTTTGAATCTAGGTGTTCTCAGCCTAGCTGATGACACTGAATGCAATGGCACTCTATTACATAAACTGGAATGTGCCAAGTAATGCAAAATCCCTGACATTTAGGATTGTATTTTCCTGTTTCTGTTCCTGTGGTTTTATCACACTGGTATTTTCATGCATAATTGGCACCCCAAGCCATAGATGTATGCACACGCCCAATTCTTCTCAACATCTTCCCAAATAAAATGAGTTCTCCACTTCCCACTCAGCAGATGTTTTAACAACAGAAGACAGAAACGAAGAGAATCTAGAAGTAAGGTGCCAAGCAAAAGGAACTGGTAGCTGCAGTATTTGCTTTTGGCAGTAAGCAGCACAAACATAATTTGTCTGGTAGCATAATGCTATACAAGGTACAGAAGGCTCTGAGAAGTCCCAAAGCTTTTCCTGGTGCTGTCAGACAAGCTGGATGTCCTGTAGAGCTCTTTGCTTTCCTTAAACGCTAAATGACATCCCTGTCTCATTGCTTAAGTGACCCAACAACCATTTCACCTACTCAGTACTTGGAGGCATTCACATTACCCCTTCTTTTCTTACATAGTGTAAGAAAGCATTACCCCTTGGGTTTTCTTGTACCCACAGTGTGTTTTCTTAAGCAGTCAGACTTGTTCTTGGCGATACTGTCACAGCGCATGCATCCTACATACGTATTATATATAACTACATAGCTATATAGATATTGTCCTTAGAGATCACAGGGACAGCATTGGTACCCCAATTCCAGAAAGCATACTCACTTCCAATGTTCCTTAGCCTTTCTCCTCCACCTTCATCCTGCACTTCCCAGCAGCATTACCTAGTCCTCCCTCCCAAGAGCTCTGTCTTTACAGAAGATGGATCATTATCCTGAACCATCTGTCCCTGACCTGTGCAGCAAGATCCTCTGGTCTTGGCATTCCACAGCCCTGAACCTGTGAAGTCAGAGTATTGATTCAAGACATCAAGTGCTCAGCTCCCTCTGGCACTGCATTCCTCTCTGTGAGGGCTGTCATGACCATCTCTTGAGTTTGCCCCACCTACTAACACAGATCCAAGTGGGAGATCACTAATTGTCTCACAACTTCATGTGCAACAGCTTTCTCACAGCAGACTGAGAAGATGGCTCTAAAAATGTGGGATGCAAGTAAGTAGCATGGCCATCCATGGTGTACACCAGTGCTTCAGATATAAAATTCAGTTCACTAATATGAAGTCCCTGTTCTGCAGTATTTGAGCTGCAAAAATTATATTGTTAGTTGCTAAAGCCTTCCCCTTTTTTGAGGGAGCTACTAACCAGTAACACTAAGTAGCTTTTTAGCCCCTGAAAAACACTGGCTTTTAACTACTTCACTGTTATATTCTTATACACACTGTTAGGTTGCCCATACATTGGCACTCCCCTCCTTCTCCCACTCAGCAGCTCGGCCAGCACAGTTTGCAGTTTGCTGTGGTGCTGCGGTGGCTGTGCTAGCTAACATTCAAAGGGCTAGTTCCTCACTAAACACTAACAAGTCCCACACACACAGCAATGTGCAGATCCTGTGCACTGCATGGGAGGGACTGCTTGGGAGGACAGAGTTAGCCTACTGGCTGGGGATCCATTATGTTGAGGAGCAATGACCCTTTAAAAAAAACCCAAGTAAATTCCTTTGTTCCCAGGGCTTGAAAAGGGAGATCTGGCGGTTAAAGGCATGAATACAGAGGGCTGTATCATCTGTACCCATAACTGTCTTTACATCTTGTTCAATAAATTGTCAAGCCAGGACTTGTCCCCTGGAAGCCCCTCTCTAGGTCAAAACAAACCTTGTTCTCTCGATTCCTTACAGCCATAGATGTCTGATTTTGGAGAGACCTTGTGGGGTTACCAAAGCTCATGTCTAGAGATGGATCTGCAGCTATTGCATTCATGTATTTTTAATCACACTCAAATCACCAGCAAATCTCCAGGTACTCTACAGATGTAAGAAGTGTCAACAGTCCCTAGTGCCCCTTATGTGCATTGTGATGGTTATCCTCCTTGCACACTGACTGAGCTTTGAATGAAAAAATACAGTATACACAGAAGTGTAGTCTCCACATACTAGAAGTACCTATAATTTGGGAAGCTATTTCTTCTCAATAAGACAGCTTTTATATTTGCCATTACTGATAAAAAAGTGAGTAACTGACTCCTCAAAATCACCAGTAAAAAAAAAAATATAACCCATTCTTGGTTCTTCAAGTGCTGATTTTTCAGAGTTCCTGATTTCGGTGAAGCCCTGGGCATTAAGATTCTGTTGCTGGTTTAAAGAAAACAGAAAGACTCTTTCAACATAGGACTCTTAAAATATAAGAAACAGAAAAAACACAAAGCATGAAAAACAGAAAAGAGAAATATAAAAAGAGGTAACTAATAAGGCAAGACTCACAGGAAGTCTGTGACATTACCTGTCCTGTTGGGACATGGATATTTGTGGTTTCCAACCTTTCACAGAATCTTCCCAGGAGAGCACTTCAGAAAGTAAGAAAGCAGCAGTGACAACTGATAAGTCTTGTTTCCATTCTGAAGTTTTTATCTTCTGTTGGAGCAAGTAACCCTTAGTTTAGTCGTAGTAGATCAGCAGTGAAGGTGGTGCAGGTAATCCACTATCTGCTCTTGGCAGCATTTTGCATTGTTAATCCACTATTCATATAGCTGCAAGCAAATCTTTTCCTCATGTGGATAAGAAGCAGTTAAAAGAAAACAGACATCACAAAAGACATAGAGGATTACAACGCTATTAAGATTTGTCCTTCATAAAAGGAGTCAAGCGTCATCAAATACAAAGTTTCAGACACATAATCATGCTTAAGAAAAGCATAGATTACCAGAAGCAGGAAGAGCACAGGATGCAAAGGATCACTACATAACTTCCTTACAGGGACTTTCCAGTACTTCCCACCAGACATACGGTGTTGCTAGAGACAGGATATTAAGCCAGATGGACTTTTGTTCTAATACATATTCCAATGTTGTCATAGGTGGTGATGAAATTTGACAATTTGCCCAACACAAAGCACAGCATGGACAGTCCTCAATAAAGCCTTTGAGACAGAACATTTTATGGAGGTGAAGTTAACTCTCTCTTTTGTACTAGCCTTCTCATGGAGGCTTAAATATTTAGCTAGATGTAAACATTAGTGATAGTCTGAGGGAGGGACACCTTCCAGAGAAGTCAGGCACAGATAGTCTTCATCTGCAGATCAGATGTGGCCCTGCAATTGGCATCACTAGGTGGGCCACAAATACCACAGAAAACACCTAAGCTGACCTGGAAGGTGGCACTATGGTTCAGTGTTGTGACTCAGTGGGGTTTTTTTGTCTCTTCACTGAAACTGCCAAGAAATAAAACTCCCAAAAATAGTACTGACTGTGGTGACTAGCTTCTTGGTTCATAGAGTGCATGGGGCTCACTTCAACTCATTCTTTAAGCAAGTCATCTTCAATGTCTGAGACCAGACCTACATTTGAGTTGAGAAAGTTGTGGTGGAAGTCTCCTTGATGTATTGTCACAGCACCAGTCTCTGTTATTTATGTCTTCTGGCACTTGAATGCTGTTTCCACACTTCCAACCAAGAACATTTCCCTCTGCGCCCACAGTCCTTCTGGCACAGCATGCACTATGGCCGGCTCCGGGTGGAGGTACACTCTGCATTGCTTGTCCCGTGATCATCCAGATCAGAATGCCTCAAAAAACATGCCAATGTGCCCACCATGTTCACCGTCTTGTTGCAACAGAGGAACCAGGTCAGCCAAGCACAATGTGGAAAGCACCTTCCCACTTTCCAGATAAAAATTATCAGAAATTTAGTATAGTCACAGCTTCCAGGACATCAAAATACCATTCAAAATGCCTTTTTCTTTTCCTTTTCAGACTGAACTAGATGACTGTGTATTTACAGCCTACCTCTGTTATTCTTAAAAAAGCTAGGTATATTCTTTTATCCATGGGATCATTGAAGAGAAGAGTGGGAAACGTCTTTCATATGGATTTCTGTTGACTTACATTCTGTTTTACATAGATGATAATGCAGAGAGCCAGATGGACCAGCAGAATGCCTCTTTGCTTGGTCTTCACAGAGCAGAGCATGACCGTGGTGAGATCATCTTTGCAAGCTGCTGTGAAGACCGTGAGCTTCTTGGGAAGCAAATAGAGCATGACTACTCAAGCATTAGCTTTATTTGACTTCCTGTGCTCTAAAAGCTTGACCTTTTAGAGGCTGGTACATTACTGAAGGTTTTCCAATTAGTATGGTCTTGGCAACACACAGCCATCTCAAAAAAATGCTCAGCACGGTAGAGGACACGGCCTGTCACCTCCGCTGCAATTGGAGAATTTCCCTGTGAGTCATTAAATGCTCCAAAGAAAAACAGGGTACTGTAGAAACCAAGGTCTGTGAAACTTGGGAACATACAAACTGCTCAGGGCTTTAATACAGAAGGCAGAGCCAGTTGTGAAAAGGATACAACTGCTAAAATTGTCTGTATGTGTATAGCCTGGTAATCAAGCTTACACCTTGGGTTGTGCTGAGAGGTATTCTTCCTCCTTCTCATTTCCAGGGGAGACTTTTTGGTGTCCATAGTACTTCAATTCTTAGTTTCTCTGTAGAAAATGGCAGCAAAGAAAGCAGTGGTCTGTGGTATGGCATCTAGGCTTCTAGAAATTAAATCGTGGTGCTACCCTTCTGCAGAAGACTAAATGTTCTCCTAAGGAGTCAAAAAAAGACATTCTGTCAAAGCAGATCTAGACTGTGGGTCCTTTGCTGGCTACCCGGAGCCCCAGAAAGTGGATCCTAGCAAACCTAGAGCCTTCTCATGACACTGCCTGAAACCTTGACCAGTCTAAAGACAAATAATACAACTAAACACCTAGGTTTGGGGGTTCAGGGTGTCTCAAGGAAAATGATTTTCACATTTGAAGAAGATCCTGAGGGTACACAAACAGGCTAATCAGTCCCTTGGTAAGTCTTGTCAAAATTTTTCTGTGATGTGAAAAGCTGACTGCATGAAAACATCAGAGGCAGGACTGTGAATGCTGGGGATTTCTGAAAAACTGTTCACACATGAGACCAAGGTACCAGATGTGAAGGAAGCAAATGACTCTGCTAATCTGTAATTTCATCTTCTCAGCTCCACCACCCATCCCAAGGGTTTCGGTTTGGAACTGTACGAGAAAGCAGCGCAGAAGACTATGTGAGGCAAAGCTTTCCAGAGATGCACGAGTACATGCGACGGTACAATGTCCCTGCAACCACGGATGGAGTAGCATATCTAAAGTGAGCCTCTGCATGCAACAGCAGATCTGGTCCCTCAACCAGAATGCACGGAAGTGAGATGGTGATGGGTTTCCCACTTTCAGTGTCACTTATCCCACAAAACAGCCATTGAAGGGTATGTGGCAGATAGAGAAGCAAGCACATAATCAGTCACCTGGGGAGAGTGATACTTGGAGAGCATGCTAGCATAGCACCAGCTGGAGTGTTTCCAGGGGAAACGGTGCTTCACACTGACTGCTATCAAGCATGGGCAACATAGAAATCCTGGCAGGTTTCTGTGCTTGGGAACCCTTCATCAGGCAGTGAGAAACATTCAGAAAAAAATACCGCGGTCCAAGCAAAAGCTGGGAATGAGGTTCCTCAGTGTCTTCAACATGCTGGGAGGAGAGAAGTTTCTCAGAAATACCTTAAAGCATTTATCATTAATATTAATAAAAGAATCATTAGACTGGTAAAAAGCAATAAACACCAAATCTTCTTGCTTTAGGGAATCACAGTATCACTGTTTCAGAGACATTTGTGCCAAACAATCCTGGGTTACACAACTGGTTCACTCTGCCAGGAAACAGGAGAGGTGATAATAAGTCTGAAAACATTAATTCATTTTACACATAAAAATCGCATAACAGATAGTGTGCTATTCATGGTTATGCTAAAATTCAGTCCTCTGCATTCATGAAGACTGAACATAGAGAAAAGCTGATATGGGTGAAGAAGATTGATTTACCTGATATTCCAGGAGAAAGGAAGAGAAACACCTTTGTGTGAGTTATGATCCTGCATTTTTGCTCTGATGACAAGTCAACACAGCACTAGCATCTTAGCATTTTTTTTCTAATAAAGCTTTATGCTACCCTTCAATTGAGTTGAAGTCTAACATATTTTAGTATTTTCCATCCTTCAGATCAGTAGTACTTCATGGGAGTGAAATAAGTCCTACCCCCACTGTCCTGCTCTAGATGCACAAAGTTTGTATTGCATGCACAATTCCTTTCTTCGAAGAGAAATCTGTTTTGCATTTCAAATAGCAGTCCCTGCTCTCTGTTTTCATTCAGTAATCTTCCAGAAAACTGCATAGATAAATGTTCAGTGAGCATCACTGAGTCTTAGTCTGTGAAGTGATTCTGTTTCTGACTTTGATGTTGACTACAGGCATGATCCAGAGAAACTCGATGCCTTCATCATGGATAAAGCACTCTTAGATTATGAAGTATCAATAGATGCTGACTGCAAGCTTTTAACTGTGGGAAAACCCTTTGCCATTGAAGGTAATAATCAGTTTTATATCATAATGCTTTATTTCTTATGTGTTGTATTTGCTTTATTATGATTTGGTATTCTCGATGAAAGTATGAAGGTGAAACTGGACCTCTTGAAGGTTACGGTAAAATTCTCAGTGATTAAGCAGGACCAAGATTTCAACTTTTTTTGTGTGTTTTGAACTTTCAGATCACTTGTATCATTTGTTGCTGTGATCTATGTAGGAATTATTCAAAGTGCTGAGGCGGTCCATCTCCAAACAAGTTGGAGGAACCGCCCATTTCACTGCTCACAATGAAGTAAGGTAGCTCCTGAAGAGAGACTTGCTTTTTGCAGGCTCACTTTCATTACACAAGTTCAAAACTCAGTGCAATATGTTCAAAATGCTGCTCTACAGTTTTGCTCTTACCTGAGACAGAGAAATATTTTTCCCATTTTAAAGGTCAGTTTAAGATTCCCACTGAACCTGTAGCCAATTGAAGCTAGAGAAGGGAGCCTGCCCTGGTACTCAGCCTCCTGCAGGCCTGGAGCATCAGCAAGGACAGGTCAGAGGGCAGCCTGGAAGCAAGGCTTGTCTGAAGCTGCTTCCAGCACTGGGTGAGCACAGCTATTTGACTTCAGGAGTCACTTTTGTGACAGATGGTCAATAACAATGATTGAAGCTCCTTCTTTCCACCGCTCCAAGGACAATTGCTCTGGCCACTCCCATTGCACATAACAACAACCTCCTTCAGAAATGTTCAAACCTGATTGAAGATGGCAATATGCTAAATGAAGGCCAGACAAAGCTGAACATTTTAATCATTTCAGCTGCAATTCACCAGCACCAGGCATTTTGTAGAATGCTCCTTTTTGCTGTACCTCATTGGTGTCTCCCATTTGAATTCACACCAGAGACCTGAAAGCAATCCATTTGCTTCTTTTCTTTCTGTTATCAGAGAGGATAGATGGACAGAGAGTCATTCAGGCTGTAACAGGATTTGTGTGTGTGCAGCTGCATGTTTCACCATGCACGGGCAACCTGATAAATCTTCCATTTCAGAAAGGTCAGCTCTACTGCAGTCAGTCATCAGCTTTACTTTGAATCAAGTAAAGAAAATTTCAATACAGAAAAAACAAATAAACCCCAAACTATGTTTTTACATAACTGGACTTCACATCACCTAATTTGAAAGCACTTAAACATGCTGAAAATGTGGTATTCATGAACCCTAGCTATGCCTTCTCTGAAACCATTCCTTCAATGTTAGCAAATATATTCAGAGAGAAATATAGGCACACTGTACAAAAATCAGCAGCAAGGGAGACTATTGCATTGCAGGTGTGCATATCACCATATCACTCTGTGAAAAGCAAGCCACTGTGATGGCAAATTTACCAGACATACCATACATTTGTAGGGGTTTTTTTTCTTTCCTCCTGTGTTGTTTTTTGGTTTTTTTGAAGACATAGTCTGAAACTCTGAATTCTGAATTGAATTAACAAAAATCTACAGTGAAGTAGAATCTCTGCAAGCAATTGGCATGCAACTGCATGTCTTCCAGGCATGAATTGTATTTGCTTTTCTAAAGTCAAAACCCAGACTCTGCAAATTGAAAGACCATATTTAGAGTTACCAAATCCATTTTCACTGACACTAAGTCCTTTACCAGCACTTTAACACAGTAGAAGATGACACAGTGGCTTAAAAACTGTATTTATTACTATCTGAAGGTCCACATCACTGCCAGAGCAGAACTGCACAAACTGGAAGCCTAGCACCTGGACTTTAGATTGTGGCAACAATTGTGGGCTTTAAATTGTGACAATACAGACTGCTCCCATATACATTTACATGCACACAGCTTCTCACCAGAAAATACATAGGAAGAAAGGAAAATGTCACATCTGACACCACAGTCACATCCACTGACCTAAAACTGTACAGGTATCACAGCATGGCTGACTTGACATTAAGGCCCTTTTGAATTGCTAAAACAATCTCAGGGGCATGCAAAAGGCTGTGTTTCTTCAGATAAGACAGGTTTATATGTCTGTCTGTACCTTCATCTGAAGTTTTTGAACCTTCAGTTTTACATACTACTTTTATGGCCTTAATAATTTTGAATTTGCATATCCTGTTTGTATTAGGCTACCAAGCAAGTAAGAGAGAGGTGATTGTACTGATTTTCCTTCTAGGATATGGTATTGGTCTTCCCCCCAACTCTCCGCTCACCTCAAACATCTCTGAACTGATAAGCCAATACAAGTCCCATGGTTTCATGGATGTTCTGCACGACAAATGGTACAAGGTTGTTCCATGTGGGAAAAGAAGCTTTGCTGTCACAGAGGTAAGTGATGAACTTGGGTCACATAAATGAGGATTTGCTCAGGTTGCCCATTATTTCCCCTCATTCACAATCTGCAGCAGATATACACATATGACAGGGGTGGGCTGCAGCTGAAGGGAAACATTAGGCTTCAAAAGCAAGAGATACAACGCCCAGCAGTGTTCAGATCAGAGCACAAGATGAACATCAGCAGGACTGTGCTGCTAAGTTAGGCATGCAGTGCATGCATCAGAGAACACTTCTGGGGACAAACGGGGCATGTAACATGGCATTAAAAAAAGTGATCGGCACACTGAACAACAGATGTGATTCCACTTAATTATGTGTATCACCATCTACAGGATCTGTCAGCAATTCTGGACCATCTCACACAGGAGTGATAGCTAAAACAGCTAACACAGAGACCAACAAGAGAAAAAGAAACAGAGACAGTGGGAATTTAATACATCCCAAATTTCTAATATAACCCTGAACACTTCCTAACATGGGTGGCAGCTACTTGTATCAAAGGTAGGACCTCAGCCTAGAAACAGTCCACTAAGATACCATGCTAACAGAAGAGAAACAGATCTCACATCTAAGTAGAACTACGGGAAATGGAAGTAAATCTCCATTGTTTTACATGCTGGTACCAAATCAGAGGAGTTATGCCAGCTCATGGCAGTTGAAGATGTAGACCATTATTTATCGGAAAAAGACTCCTCTTGTCAGAATAGCAGCTTTTCATCAAGTTCCCTAGACTGTCAAAAAAAGACAAAGTACTGAGCAGTCAAAATATTCAGCATGCCTGAAGCTTAGAGCATACACTCCTAGCTCAAGGTGTTCCAAACGACATAGGTTATGTGTTCTCACTGGTACAAAAGGTGTAGCTAGAAGTGTGGTATCTCCTCCCCAGAGCGTTCAGCCAGATATCAAACCAACCCTGCGCATTCCCCAAGGAAGTGGTAGCATGGCCATTCTCCCCTAAAAGAGAAAAACCCCCAAAACCAAACAACAGTTTTCTGGGGTTCTGACTCCTGCCCTTCAGTGGTCACCTGAGCATCTGGTCTGCAAACCTCTCGCTGCCGACTAGATCACTAGGAAACTGTCATTTTTTACAGATCATTAAAAAAAAAGAGACTGCTTTAATGCATAGGTTGTTGGGGTATTTCTGCATCTCTAATTTATTTTTTTTTTCATTAGGATTGTGTCAATATGAAATAAATTATATTTTAACATCACACATTCATAGATGAAAATTCAATTTATTTTTATTCAACTTGTTAATTTTTTCCTTTTTTTATGTGATTAATTCAACACAAAAAAGCACATTTAAATGAAAGTATGTATTCACTGCTATTTCTGATCTGGCTTATCTGAAGATTATATTATCATCCAACAAGAGATGTATCTGGGGAATTTTCTCTTGAATGTAGCTGACATATCTGTTCCTGACAAGCACTTCATTCAATGACCTCTTGTTACTCTATGCTTTAACAATCTTTTGAATTAAACCTCAAGAAAATTACCAGACAGTAATGGTATTAATTACCACAGCTGTCTTAAAACTGAAAACTCTTGTAGCAGAGACAAATTTACCTTCTTTCTAATTCCCCAGTGATGAGATGTAAGGAGCTTCATCTCTGATCATTAGAATCTCACTTCAGTAGCTGTATCCAGGGCTGTATTCTCTGTATTCCTAGAGAAATAGATAAGACAAAGAATCATTTCTAAAAATTTTCCAATTTAAAAATATTGGTTTATTTAGTATTTTTTCTCCCAGAACTATATATTTGCTCCTTTAAGCCAGTGGTCTCTAGAGTGGGCTCCATACAGCCCCTGGGAGTGTGTGAGATGATCCACTGGGTTGCAGGAAGGAAATGCTAGAACTTCAGTAATACAAATATTTTTATATATATATATATGGGGGTGCATGCTCAAAATATCATGGATAGAGATGTGTGATCAAAAAAAGTCTGGCAATCACTGTTCTAAGCCTTAGGATCTCAAAAATGTCTCTTGAAAAAGGAACTTTGTTTCTGCCATAACAAATACCGTAATGGAGAAAATAAGCCTTGGGTGGGCAACCTGCAGAAGGCATATTATAAAACCAGTTAGATTTGTCATCTTGCGAAGAAAAGCAAACATGAGCAAAGACAGAATAAACCTTGCATTCAAATTGGAGAGAAAAACTCTGATAGGCACATGTCAATTTTGCAGTTACTCCTCTGAAAGTTCTTTGTAATTTAAAAATAAGAGGAAAGACCATACCATTTTCCTGGACAGCTATTGCTAATACATAATCTCTGAAGCAAACCCAGTTCTGTTGCTTCTTCTGTTGCATTAACTCCTTCATGTCCAGTGAAGCAATACTGAGAGTCATTGGTTTCCAGGTAAGCCTGAAACTTCCCTTTGTTCATGACATGAAAAAACACTGACACGGTTGATTCCACAAAGCCTGCCAACAAAGGGAGAGGAGGTGGGAAAAAAGCTGCTCCAGTCTGAAAAGTAAATTATGATTTTGTCATGTGAATCGTCCCATGGGCTTCCTTTTTTCTCAGTACTGAATAGGGTTTTTGCATATAACCTCCAGGTGATGGCGAGACAGGAAGGCAGGTCTAGCTGCTCCAGGTCTGGCTATCTCACTGTAGTCTTTATTTAATCTTCAGTTATGCTAACCCAATATGCATAACAGAGTTTTTCTCCAGAGGCCAACAAGCTGATTCAGTTAACTGAACTGAAGGACTCTAAAAAGTCACTCAAAGACTGTCTTTGAACAAATCCTGAAGTGCTCAAAGGCCTTATGCAAGCAAAGAAAAGACCACTTGTAAGTCTGTGCTGTTGCGGGGTAAGCTCTGCTAAGACCAGACCTTCCCTTTCCTGAACACTTCTACTGCATCTCCCAGGAACATCCTCCCCTCTTCATCTTCTTGGCCAAGAACCTACATATTTTAGAACTTGCAATTTCACAGCTGGAACAAATTTACTGGAAAAAACAGGGCCAAGCAGTGGACACTCCCTAAAGGATTGCTTCCCCATCTTCACGTCAAGAAGCACGGGAATTATTCCTGGTCTTACCTTTATGTCAGTTTGTTACAGTTTGAAGACACAGTTTGTATCTTTTACTCCTGTACTGCACAGAAATCTCCATTATTTTATCTCCCTGTGGTCAATCACAGTAACACTCAACAGATTCACTGAAGTGTGCATGCTGTTCAACACAGAAGCAGATAATTCATTTTTTAAAAAGTTTCAGCTTCTAAGTGGGTTGTCACTCAAATGGATTATGTACCAAACTAAGACCCAGCAATTGCCTTTTGATAGCTAGAGTAACGCTTTGTATTTTTCTAGATCTTTTTGATAATTTGGTCTGTGACCCACTGAATCTGTTGACCAAGAGTAACAACCCAAAACTGGGAATGTACGTGGGTGAAATATTGATCAGTATAGCCTTTAAATGGGTGAAATATCCATCTTGCTTTTTTGTTACCTCTTTAGGCTGTACCTGGTTCTTATACACCTGCCACTCCTGCCTACCAAGGTCAATTTTTCTTTAGATTTGTTTTTATATTTATCTTCCTACCCATCATTTTTTTCTAATCTTACATGGGGAAATTCTATTTCCTGTGTCAGAACTCACTGCTAGCTCTTTCTATCTATCTGGCAGCACCTTGATCGTTCTAAATTGCATTTGAAAACCAAGTTGTTTTGGAAAGTCATGATCCAGGCTGGGGCTGGAAAATTTGCAGCGACTCCTCTAACTGAGGAACCAAATAAAGATGAGTTTGAAAGTGTAGAGGTCAGCAGGGCTTGACGCCACTGTTTTGTATGAACCTCTTCATCAAAAGCATGTGCCCAAGGTGTCTTACTCTGGCCAGCACCCATTGGATTCGTGGGGGATGCAGCTAACTCAAACTTGGAATGAATTGCTGCAATGAATTGTATCTTGCCCTCTCCACCACAAGTAACTGTTGGTAGCAGTGGCTGTTCACACTAATTGCTAGTCGCCAGCAGTATCTCCTGACTACTCTTGATTTGAAATTGTCATACTCTAGTTTCAAAGGAATTTCTGTGTTGTAAATTTGCCAAGTCCCTACTTAGGGCAGAGCATAGTGCAGGAGGGAAGTGGGGTTGGCAGAGTTATGTTTGCACATACTACATCTGGATATTATCAATGTCATTTGTTTTCAATTTGCATACAATACCCTTGGCCCCCTCTTTACCCTACTGTTACTCTGATTAACGCCCCTTCAACAGGAGTCAGGCTCCGAGGACTTTCCCCTTTAGCACATTTATCTCCACTCAAGCTCAGGAAAGACTGTAAATTCTTTGTTTCTGTGGCATTTTTGAGAACCAAAATACAGTGAATTGGCAGCCTTGCAACTTTCTGCTCATGGTAGCAAACCATCTGGGTCACTACGCCACCACAACAGCAGGTTTTGACTGTTCAGACCAGGCAGTAATGATCAGGGCAGGGTGTAGAGGAGATGAACTGGCACATCACAGTTTCTCAAAACAGTATGAAAGAGAAGATTGGTCAGGCTTTGAGAAAAGCTAACTATGTGTATAGACTGCTTCATAGCTTTTAAGCCACATTTTTTAAAATGTTATTGTTGAAACTGTACCTTCTATTTCACTTGAAAGGCTTGTGTATTATCCATTTGCAATTGTCACAGGACAAATGAAGCTCTAGAATTAAATAAATCTGGAGACTGATTTGCACATAGACTGGCTGTTTAGTCAGATAACAACGAATATAAGGAACAAAAAGAATTACATAGTGTTACATAACAGTATCACAACTATTCATAATGACAACTTACTGATGCTTCACACAAACAGTATGTAACCTGACATTTATGATAACAATATGTTTCTCTCTACAACTACCCGAAAGAAGGTTGTAGAGGTGGGTGTTTGTCTCTTCTCCCAAGTAGCGAGTAATAGGGCAAGAGAAAATGGCCTCAAGTGGTGCCAGGGGAGGTTTCGATTGGATATTATGAACAATTTCTTCACCAAAAGGGTTGTCAGGCACTGGCACAGGCTGCCCAGGGCAGTGGTGGAGTCATCATCCCTGGAGGTGTTTAAAAGACGTCTAGATGTGGTGCTTAGGGACATGGTTTAGTGGTGAATTTGGCAGTGCTGGGTTAACGGTTGGACTTGATGATCTTAAAGGTCTTTTCCAACCAAAACAATTCTATGATTCTAATATATGCAAAAACACAGATGACGCCAGCCCAAATTGACTGTTACTGCAGACCCACCACTTTCCATGGGTGGTGACACAGGGGAAGAAGGCACAGTGCCATGCACTTTCTGCTGGGACCTGAGTGAGAGGTCCACACTGGTAACTGTAGGGATTGGTCATTGTCTGTGGGCTTCCATCTGATCCAGACCGGGCACACAGCGAGGACAAGGTCCTTTCTTCTTTTATCAGTGGTGCGATTGACTGACAGCAATTCTCTGGAGTCTTTGAAGGAACTTGCTGAAATTCTACCTGCAATGGCATGTGCCTGAATTGGTCATCTTTGGCTTCGACATCACCCAGGATGCACAATCAGACAGTGGCTGATTCACCTTGCCATGATTTTATCCGGTTGTCATCCAGCAAATTGTGCCTTCCTGCTCTGAGTTTTGCCTAGTCTTCTGAAAGGTCAAGAAGTAGTTTCCTTTTATGTTATACCAATCCCCTGACAACAGTTTTCTAGCTATTACCTTGAAGCTGTGGTTTATATGCTTGTCCCTGGTGCATTTCAGGTGTTAAGGTGAGGCCATGCAGATCCTCTACAAAGGGAACAATCTGCCCTGTGCTCATAAATAAAAGCTACCCATCAGTCTCCTTTCACGGTACCTTGTTACCCATGCACAAAAACCACAAAGAACAGGAACAAAGATTTTGCTGCCAAGACAATTTGCTCAGTCTGCACATATGCTGTCTGGGGAAGAGAGCTGGCCCTGGCTCACTGGAGGATTGGGAACATGATGAAGAAGGGTGTCACAAAATGACAGACCTTGCATTGTAAAGGGGTCATCTCAATGTGGGAACAAGAAGTGGCATCTGGACTTGCCCTGGGGAAAAAATACTTTTCACAATGATCCTGAAGAAAGGAGTGTGTGAATATTGAGTCTGACAACAGTCAGGAGAAGCATGATTTGAGCCTCCTGGAAATGAGTAACAGATTTAGATTCACTTGTCGAAACTGAGAAAAAAGAAAGTTCACTATCTAGGGAGACAAAGCTGTTATTCCCAATTCACCAGCCTGTGGTATCACAGTAGCAAAAATCTTCTCAGTACCTAATTTGAATTATACGTGTATTGTTTTTCTTCCCACTACAGACATGGCTTGGAAAATAGATGAACTGAAAGAAAAAGGGAGTATTTTCCCAGATCTGTGTAAAACTCCCCACAACAAGAGGGGAAAGGAACTTGTCTGACTAATGTGAGACAATGCTTTACAATATCTTAAAATTTGGCACTTCAAACCCTAAAGCCACAGTCACTGGTCTTTGCTAAGGATAATGTCTCTTTAAATATATATTACTTCAACGCTGCCACTTCTTTGAAAGCACAGAAAGCCGTAAGAACAAATAATAAATAAATAAATAACAGTCTCTCTGCAGCTACAAGAAATGCCACAATCTGGAGACAGGGACGGGTTTTGATACTGCTTAGTTACCTAAATAAAAGCATCAGCATTTGTAGGATTTTGAAAACCTACTGAGATGCCCATATGAGTTTAGAAATACGCCCTTCATCTCCATTTATCCCTCATAAAGCTGGAAATAATTCCTCTTTCAGAGAGGTTCTGCAAAATTTAGCTTCCTGATCTCAGCAAAGCTTTTTGAAACTTTTGTAGAGAAAATGCTATCAAAAAGGATAGCTTACTATTCTAGCTAATACACACGATATCCCTATTTAGTGTTTGAGTTCAACAGTGTGTAACACCAATACCTGTGCTGTGCTGCCAACCTGCAAAGTATCCACAAAAATCTTTAGAGGCTTCTAAATAGTTAAAGCTGGACCACAGGCATATTTGATGGCTTACTCACTGCTCCCAGTACAACCAGGGAGAGCAAAGCATTTACAGTCTCTTGTAGTAGAGATGAAATCACTGAGTGCTGTTTTTTGACCCTGGTCCCCCCTTCAAAGAGAATACAAATATCAAACTCTATTCTCCGCATCCCCTTCCTTCTCTTCAAGGCCCAAAGAAAAATCATATTAATACAGAGGAGAGGGCAGGAAATGTTCAGGTAGGAATTGCAGATACGGGCTGATAAATCAGAAAAGTCTCTCCAAGGATATATAAAGAAATCAGATACCTCCACTTCTGTTTTTGTATTTGCTGGTTTTCAGAAACTGCCAGTTTCCGACTTTGCAAGTAACTGTTGCCAGTGTAGCACTCAGTGCCCATTAGCTATAATCTTCACAAGATTGACAATGGTTGCTTATTGCTTCTGATCCACATGGGTGTAATTGAGTTCCTTCTCTGAAAAAGCAGGAAGCTACCTCCTGAATCTATGATTACAAAGTCTGAGCAAGGACTGTATTTTTATCCTAAGTTAATAGAGAATACACCGCATTATGGGCTTTTACTCCTTGAAAGTCATCAGTTGGTTTTCTATTGCCAGCAAAGACCTAACACACACACACACCTGACCTCTAACACATCAGCAGACAGGAAAGCAGTGATACAGAGAGTTCAGTTTATTGCTGCTCTTTCCAAATATAACCTATATATGCACCTACAGATACATACAAAAACTACAAAGTAAGTAGTAGAGCTTGCTGCTGATACAGATCAGCATGAAACTATGAAAATGAGATGTCTCTGTTAGATGGTTTCCTTTATTATTTACCATGTGTGCCTACAGCAATTATTAACAGCTGATAAATTGCTTTTTTTCTATGATATATAAATGTGCTGATATTTCTATAAATAATTACTCCATACACTGTTAAGACACACTGCTATTTATTTCTCCCCTACCTTGTTTTCTGACGTAATTTAGTCTCAAAATTTTCCCTCTGCTGTGCAGCCTTTATCAGGCAGCTCTTTCAATGCATTATCTTCTTTATTGCTAGATGAAATATTATTGATGCTTTGTTTTGCCGTTTCCTTTCCTAGGAACAGATGTCTTGTTTGGGATAATTTCAAAAGCTATCCATTACAAGTGAAAAACGCATCTGAGATGCCAATGCTGGAATTTCTTTCACTCATTTCCAGGGAAGGTAGAAAAGTATTCTGCAGAGCTGACAGGACAGTGAGCCAGACACTCATCAGCATAAATCAGAGAAGCTATACTGAAGACAAGGGAGTTATTTTTCATGTGAGGAGCTGGCCAAGTGTTCTTTCTGCAGCAGTAATGGAGTGGCGTCAAACACCAACCTCAGGCTGGAGGAGACATCTCACGCATGCAGGAATCCCCACTGCAATTGCCACTGTGTCCCTTGTTATTACTGTTTTGAATGGCTAGAGGCTTATCATATTCATTAAACGTAGTTCCTATTCTCAGAGCAATATAAGTGCTCCCTGCCATACAGCAACCCAACACTAGCAGATCAGGCCTCCTTACTGATCTCCCCTGCCTTTGGGGACTTCTGCATTAGTTCTCAAGTAGCTAAGCAAAAGGCCCTTCACCCAGCTGATTCACCAGTTCCTGCCACCCTGGGAGTTTATGACAATGCCCATCCATAGGCTGTTACTCTGTATGACACCAAACAGCAGGAGCATATTTAGATAGGACTGTTCTTCGGATGACTGAGCAAATCTGTTCCTTTTTAATTATTCTATTTCTCATTCAATTTAATCTTATATCTGCTATTAAATCCACATCTTTAGGGAAGTTGTTTTATACTTGCCCTGCAACATCCTTTTTTGGGAAGCAAGTGATTTGCATTAATGCTTCTTGGAGGACTGGCAAAAGTACATTTCTGGTATGTTCAGCTAGTATGGTGAGCCGTCTTTTGCTTCTTACAGATACTTATATGTGCTGTATACAGAGATGGGCCATACTGAGGTCTTGGCTCTAAAGACCTCTGGGAAAAAGGTCAGATGTGGGGCCTCGTTCTGCTTTTACAGTACCCAGGCTAGAAGTTAGGCTTCACTGCTAATTAAAAGAAAAGGCCAGGTAACACAGACCTCCAGTGGTTTAAACAATCATCACCTGTCATTTTTGTGTCACCCTCATGTTCCCCTAACTGGAAAGATAAAGTATGAGACAACAGGCTCCTACCAACAAGAAATTCCAATGCTAAGAGGGAAATTTTTCTTTTAGGTTGAACTGATGCACTCACTCTCAGCATGAGAAAACCCTTGTGCCAAGACTCTGACACCCTTCTACCCCACAATCACTCTACTGTGGTTTTCCACTTTTCTTTCCAGGCTGCAGTAAGTTTCTTTAGAAATTGGTTTTACACCCCCATTATATCCTTCAACACCCTTGAAGTGTTTACTCACTAGCGCAAAAATTCTCTTTCCAAAAATTCCGCTGAGTGCACTTTGGGGCAAGCAGGTTGATTTTGGCAGAGAACCCCTGAAATAAGAGTTCATTGCCAGTGCCACATGCAAAAGTTCTCACTCTGCTGGGTTGCTGAAGCTCTGTTCTTGTTAAAAGTCTCTGATATGCTATCTCACTGTGTTTTAAAGAACAGAAATCAAGTATGAAGAACAGAAGAGAGAAATACTGTTCACAGTCGCCCAACAAAAGTATATGAAGGGACTTCCAAGCCTTCAACTTCAATAGACTCATCACTAATCAACTCTTTGGCTTAAAATGATCTTGTAACAATAATTTTTAAGCATTCTGTGATCTACCTTTTAGCTAAATCCAGTTTCTTTTCAATATTACACAGCTACAGCCATAACAAAGCACAATACCCACCACCACACACTCACCAAACTAACAACAGACTGAAGGAACATACAAGTCAATGGTCCAGGGTGACAGCACCCCAGGTATCATCTCCCGACACACAACCCTACCCAAGCAATCTTCTGCTCCTTTTTTTTTTCTGATACGGGAAACAACATTCTTTAATGGAAAGGCTCAAGTAAAACTTGTATTCTCAGAAATATTTCCAAAGTAGTCTGTGGGCAGTGATTATTAGCAAGAGTTTTTAGTTATTGATAAACTCATAACTGAGTTACAGAGGTATGAGAATAAAGGCACCAATTTTATATGTAACTGAGTATGCAAACCTGACCCAGCCATTAGAGTGCAGGTGTTTGTGATACAGATTGCTGCTGCACGTTTTCTTGGTCTTCTGAGATGATTAATGCCAATAAGAGACTCAAATTAATTAAAGGCTTCCTACCCTACATGAAAAGAGTGGATCAGCAGAACAGAGTGAGAGTGTTCCTGTTTTTCATAATTGCAGTCAAGGTTCCTAACAAATCCAATACCAGTCCTGTTAATGTAGGGAGTGGAGAGATGCCACATTTGTGCTGCAGCTTCAAGACATTTTCTCCATGACCTTCCATCAGGGTAAAGCACAAAAAAGAGAAGTTAATGATCAATTCCCAGAAAATATGAAAAGTGGGTCTTAGCTCACCACTGATGAAGGATTTGCTCTACAGTTCATTGACTGTATTCTGTCAAGCAGTATTTGCTTTTACAAATGCAAAGCTACCACAAACACTGCATTCTCGTATGCGTTCAACACTTAACCTCATTAGAGAAACAGCATGAGAAAAAAGTATTCCCTGGCCTTTGATTCTCATTCCCATGACAGGTCCTTTGCTCTGACTGAACACTGAGCTTTCTGCAGCACAGGAAGGCTTTGTTGTGAATGGTATCCAGACCATCCTGCAGTATTTCACCACTGTGCACTCAGTCAGACCACACTTCCAAATCAAAAAACAGAAGCATCTCTTAAAATACACTAACACCATACTTCATTAACTTACCCTTTTGATTTTATTCACAGACACTGCAAATGGGCATCAAGCATTTTTCTGGGCTCTTTGTGATGCTGTGCATTGGGTTTGGCTTGTCCATTCTCACTACCATTGGGGAACACATCATCTACAGACTGGTCCTACCACGGATCAGGAAGAAACCCAAGATGAGGTACTGGCTCCACACAAGTCAGGTATGTATTCTGAAGTAACCCTGTAAAAGTCATGTGACTGGTGAAGAAAGCTCAGACAAGAACAACGTGTAAAAGGTTGTAAGAGCTCTGAAGCATTTGCAGTGTGACAGCAGCTCCTGTGATTTGGAGAGGTTTACTTAATGATAGAACAAGAAGCACAGAGGAAACAGTCAAAATATTCACAACTGTATTTGCACTTGTAACTTTGCAACTCTTTTGGACACCAGAAGCAAGTGTTGTTATCCTGAACTGGCTAACCAGAACATTTTATTTCACTGTTACAGGTTCCCAAACTTCTGATGCATGCAGGAAGTGCCAGGAAACTTCCTTCATTATTCTAGGGAAAATCATGGAAGAAAATTGCTCTAGGTGTTTGGTCTAAAGGAAGAGATTACTTTGCAGCAAAAGGCACAAAAAGGAAGAGCTTCAGTTTCTTTAAAGCAGCCGAGTGAAAGAGATCTTTTAGAAAATAACGAAGTTTGGCAAGATCCCCTTTTTTTCTGAGGCATTTTAACATGAAGGATTGTTTGCAAACTATTTATCAACCTTTCAGATTGCCTTTCCTTGGGAAACTAAGGGAAAATAAATCTGTTGTAATGACAAAGCACAGATATTGCTTGTATCCTTGAACATGCAAAATAATTTATGCTCAAGTCCATCACACAAAGCCCAGATTGTTATCTATTTATGGAGCTATTCTTAATCTTGCTTTTACTAATTTATTTTCTTCTTTTCCCTCCAGAGATTACATCGTGCTCTGAACAGTTCATTTATTGAGGACAAACGCCAGCCTAAGGCAAAACGAGTAGAAAAGAGGTAGGAAGTTTTGCATGCCTTAAAACTACAAAAATTATTTTGAAATTAAATATGCTATGGCTATTTACTTATGGATCTAATACACGCCAATGATAGTAGAACCAAAAAAGGAAATGAGACAGAAGTGACAAGAGAAGGAGAGAAATTAATTCATTGTTTCCAATTAAAGGTATTAAATTTATAAATTTTATTCTTTCATGATTTCACATACAGCTAATAAAAGCAACCTCATTCTAAAGATAGGCTTTGTGGTTTTTTAAGTCTGCTGTCCTAGTTTTTAGGTAATTAATTACTCATATATTGAAGTACTGGCAGATAATTAGGGCCTTGAGAGATAGCTTCACAGTGGATGACACTTCAGGCAGTATGTATGTTAGAAACTTTTTCAGCTTTCTTATTTTTTAGAATGAGAAATAACAAAGCTGAGAAGAGGAAAATGCAGTCCTTTCAGAAACCTTTGTCTCAAACAACTCTTGTTGGAGGAAAAAAGTAGGTAACACCCTTGCCTTGTTTTAATAGCCTGTATCTTCTGAAGAGGAGAAAATCTTATATATAGCTACCAGGAACACAAGGACTATGCATTTACTCAGTAACTCAAAACGGTTAGTGCACTTTATTTAAAGACAGAGGCAGCAGTATTGCTTTTCTACAGGTAAGTTCAGCTACAGACTATAGAAAAGAAATGTCCTCCAGGCTGTTGCTAGATATTTGGCATGACTGAAACCCATGTATGTAAATATATGTTGTGTTTAGTTTGCCATTCCTGCACTAATGGCAGCAAACATAAGAAGAAAACATCTAGAAGCTTCTAGACTGCCTATGTACAAGCAGGCACATAAAAGCGCATGCAATTAATTTCCTCTGTTCATTCCTTCATCTTATTGCCCCACAAAACCCCATACCATGACACCTCCTTGCACAGAGCAAGTCCTCACTTTTGATCTTTGAACAGCAGTACCAGGATCTGACTAGTGCAAAACATTTCCTCCTCCTCTACTCTCCTTGCTGGGCAGTAGCATTCACAGTCCCACAACTTGAGGCACTAACGCAGCCAGAGGGAAAGTCTTCCAGAGGAGTGGGCTGTCTGGATTGTCTCTGGTACAAAAAACACCAGCTGAATTATTTGCCAGATACCGAGCAATGCGAACACTTCATAACACAAGGAGATGGCCATAAGCCCCACAGAGAATGGCTTAGAAAAAGAACCGTGCAAATATTCTTTCAACATTTGGAGTGAAGATGTGCTGCTACCCAAAAACTTCTACCCACACAGCATCCAGCTCATGTGTGTGCATGCACACCTACCTGCCACCCTTGCTCTTCTCATGGTCTGAGCCACTGTTTGCACAGAACTGTGGTGAACTTAACTCAAGACACCTCGTAACATGGTGCCCAGCTTGTCATGAATACTGATGTGGCAAAGTATGACCCAGGGCTCTCAAATCAATTATATTATTACACTTCCTTTCTTTCCTGCTGGAGACCGAGGAATTATTAAAAGCACCAAGATATAGAAAAGAGATAGAAAGATCTTGTATTATGCTACTGCTATTTCACTCAGGGAAGAAAATCCACTGGGTTTTTTTCTCACATTGTAATTGTCGAAAAACTAGGAGAGCTGCTCAGCATCAATGGCCAAATTGTGAAGGAAACTTGAGTGTTAACTGTGTGCTCTGGCCTTTGTTAAAGCTGCCTGGACATTCAGACAAAAGCACCACCACCAGCAGCAGCAGAAGCTATGTCAGTTACTAATAGTTATGAAAAAACCATATTTTGATTTGTGAGAGAAAATAAAAATATATCAGAAACTATGGATTAATGATATGACTCTTAGAAATATTTACAAAACAAAGGGCAGCAGCTTCTCTGAAACAGATAATTCTGTTCCAAGGCAAATTGGTCCTGCTGGCTGCCCAGGACCCTGAGGACCACTGGATCTGCAGAGCTACACAGCAGGCAGACAGCTTTGTGCACCACAGAATCACAGAATTATAGGGGTTGGAAGGGACCTCGAAAGATCATCTAGTCCAACCCCCCTGCCAGAGCAGGGTCACCTAGAGTACATCACACAGGAACGCATCCAGGCGGGTTTGGAATGTCTCCAGGGAAGGAGACTCCACAACCTCTCTGGGCAGCCTGTTCCAGTGCTCTGTCACTCTCACAGTAAAGAAGTTTTTCCTGATACTCACATGGAACCTCCTATGCTCCAGTTTGCAACCATTGCCCCTTGTCCTATCATTGGTCATTACTGAAAGAAAGCTTTGCTCCATCGTCCTGACACTCACCCTTTACATATTTGTAAACAAGGATGAGGTCAGTAGCCCCTTGTCAGTAGTTCTGCTCTTTCTTGGTGACCTTTTTTGTCTAGACCACCGTGTGGAAATGCAGAGTGGTGAAATATGCTTAAGAGGTACTTGTTTGTTTTCATCTTTTCAGGGAACTACCATGATTGCATAACAAAACACACATCAAGTTTAGCACAAGACTTGAGAATCTTACTGGTTTTTATTTTGAGGCATAAGAAAATTGTTGATATACACATAAATAAACAACCCTACATACAGGTCCCCACTGGGGTTCCCTGAGCTCTCTGGAGCTTGACCCAGGCTAGGGCTGCCACTCCTGCCTAAACCCTTCCTTAGTCCCTCTCTGCCATCCCATTCTTTTGAAAACACTCCTAATCACCATCTCTAACTTTCTTCTCTACAGTCTGTTCCAGACTCCTCCTGAAACGAATTGTTTTTAGCAATCCCAATCCTGAAATGCTAACCCTCTTCCCTAACCTGCCAATTGGTAGTTTACACTAGCTGGTATTTTGTCCAAAGATACCTACAGAAGACCTGCATGATGGAGCAGTTTTAACAGCAACTACTTCAGAGTTTCAGCCTCAGTTTATAATATGAATGCACACAGATCTATCCAAAAGGTAAAGGAGCAAGGAAAGCCAAACTCCTCTCTCACAACAGCCAACTGTGCATCCGTATGTTCCAGTTGGAGAGCAGAGGCCAGAGAGTGCTCCTCACTTTGGGAAGAAACCCTGGGAAATGCCCTGATTTGCCAGGGCTACAGAGTGAAGTTCCCAAGAAAGAGGGAAAAATTCTCTGGAATCAAAATACAGGGTGTTTCAAAAAGATGGACCCATTTGATATGGACCTTCAATTGAAATTGGGCCAATCTTTTTGAAACACCCTGTATTTTGAAAAGACTTTTCCACAGGAATACATTGAAGCATTTGAAAAAGTTCCCAAATGGGAATTTCCCCCCAACACAAAAATTCCAAATTCTGTTTATTTTGTCAGAAATCATTGAATCAACCATAGAATGGTTTGGGTTGGAAAGGACCTAAAGATCATCTAGTTCCACCCCCCCTGCCATGGGCAAGGACACGTCCCATTAGACCAGGTTGCTCCAAGCCCCATCCAACCTGGCCTTGAACATTGCCAGCGAGGGGGCAGCCACAGCTCCCCTCACAGTCAGAGCAACCTGAGCCAGTGTCTCACCATCCTCACAGGAAAGAATTTCTTTCTAATATCCAATCTAAACTTACTCTTTCAGTTTTAAACTGTTCCCTCTTGTCCTATCACTCCATGCCCTTGTAAAAAGTCCCTCTCCAGCTTTCCTGAAGGCCCTTCAGTTACTGGAAGCCCATGTCTGTGCACTGCAAGGTTTGGATACCCCACAGCATTGTGTCCATCCCTCAGAGCGCAAGCAGCTATCAGCAAGACTTCAAGTCCAGAGCACACTTTCCCCTTCACCTCTCCACACCAACTCCAGGTAGCCTCTTTCCTCCCCCATGGAAGCAAATGCCCAAGCTAGCACAGAATGCTAACACACAGAGGACTAATGCTGTAATGAATCTAGGCATTACAACCACAAAAACTTTCAGAAAGCTTTGGAGGAAGACTTGTGTTTTCCTGAGCTGAAGTTGAAAGGACTATAATTGCATAACTAACAAAAAAAAGTTTTGGGGAAGATTAATTTTAAGATTCTGTTCTAGTCTCTATTATGGTTTAATCACAAAAATCTGGCCATTTGTGTTCATGATTTGTGCTTCTTAATAAAATAATTCCAAGGATAAAGGAATAGTATTTCTGTGTAATTCATACCAGCAGCATCATACTTCTCCAGTAGAATGGCTCACAGGGGAGGGTTGCATATGCACAAGAGCAGGCTCTGATTTCATACTAACTCACAGATTTCTGTTCAGGTCCCATGTAGGGAACAGCCAGCATGCTGTGTGGAATACAGCCAATCTGGGCAACTGTCACCGGAAAAAATATATCTGCACCGATGAAGGGCAAAACGAGGTGACAATCCGACAGCACCAAGACATCCCTCTGCCACAGGTGAGGAGAGAAACTCCGGCTTCTTTAACAACCAACGGGAAGGCAGAGTCCCTCAATATTGCTAGGACCTCAGTGATGCAGGAGCTTGCAGAGCTGGAGAAACAGATTGAAATCATCAAGCAGGAGCTGCAACTCGCCATGGACAGGAAATCAGAGCTGGAAGAGTATCAGAGGACCAACAGGACTGCAGAGCCTTAGGCGAGCATACCTGGGCCCTTTCCCCTTTTCTTCCTTTCTCCTCTTCCTCTATAAAATTTGTAACACACTTTTGTAATGCCAGAAAGAGGTGCAAAAATAAAGCAGGCAATATGCTCTTCACGAGAGCAGAATTGCAGCAGCCCACAGCCACTGCCACCCTCCTGAGTCCTCCTCCTTTCATAACAAGTTTCTCATTTCCTGGCAAACATCAGCCATTCCCAAGGGACTGGAGAAACAAGGAGTATCCAAACAGCAACAGTTCCTGGTTCCTCCACTTCACAGTACAGTGAGATTCCCACTTTTTTAGCCCTCTCTGTGCATTAATTAAAAAAAAAAAAAGAAAAAAACAAATTTAACTGCTCATTGGAAGCATGTCCCTTGTTGGTATTGTTTTTGTTGTGGTATCTAGGGGTCTAGTCTCTGTTCATGCTACAGCTCCTTATGGTTGCCTCATTACACCAGGTGCTAGTTCTGTGTTGGCAATCCCTTCCCTCCTGGCACAGGCTGTCGTTTCACAAGACAAATCTTGGTGGCAATCCCAGTACACACCATTCCCTCAGCTCTGTCAGCACAAACGCAGATGTGGCTGCTCTGACTGTGATAAAGGAACTCACCCAGCTTAAAACTAACTTGGCAAAAAACAAATCACCACCTCTGTCTTCTTCTGAGCCCAGGCTTGTCTTCCACTGCCACCCAGAGAGAAGCCACGCAAACAGCTGCACTGGCAGAAGCAGGGGATGGGTTCACAGAGGCACAGAGCAAGGATGAGGAAAAGTGGGGGTGGCAGTACTGTAAACCAGTATTTATCACCAAAGTATTTACCCATGTGAAACTACATCCTTAATATTCTGTCTTCAGTTGACAATGAGGTTCTTTCTCACAGCCAAAGTAACATAACGGGGTTCTGGTCCATTATTTGTTCTGACACCAAGCTCCCACCAGAGTCAAAGGGTGTCACCAGAGCCTCCCTGTGGACCAGGGCTCACTGTGAAGGAGAATGAGAGTTGCGGTTTCAAAAGCAATGTATTAAGTGGTGCTCTGTCCCACCTGGATGATGAGTCGAGGGGAAAGAAGGGTAAGCTGTTCAGCATCTGAATAAATACTGCATCAACCCAACTGACTGTGTTATTTAAACAGGATTTCTATGAAATTTAAACATCACTTCCCCACACATCTGGTATTACAGAGAAAAAGAACATTTGTAACAGTGTCAGAATTAATCTGGGTTTCTCGGATGTCACCGAGTCATTTTCACCCTCCCTTATCTCCAACCACATTCCTGAACGTTGCCAGGGGTGATGTTCTCACAGGCATCATTTAAAGGCTACAGCCAGATCTGAAACTGAATTTGAGGGGTTGAAAAAAGCATTCCACCTTTTTGCATCTGTAACCTTTGAAAACACTTGCAAATGAAAAGCTCTGGATGGACCACTAAAAACTGATAGCAGTGATACTCAGGCTCATTAGCCTTATGAAAAGGAGTTCATATTCTATTCTCTGCTCAGTCCCTGTCCTCTGCTTTTGGGCAGTAAGTGTATCCATCCCTTTCAATTCAGTCAGTAACACAGGAGAGGAATTAGGACATAAAACAGGAAAGTGGGATCCAGAGCCCTGCACAGCAGAGGTCTAAAAGACCTAGGATGTCCCTTCTTTCCTTGCTCTTGACAAGCTACGTGACTAAGGGTGGTTGCCTTCCCTTACCCTCCCTGATTTAGGTAATCTGCTTCTTAGGAACAGCTTTTTATTTGTGTAGCATCCAGTACCTTGCAACCTCCAACATCATTTGGTTAGAACAGATGAACACTGCTCTTTTCATTATTAGGAGGCAAACACTAGAAAATAAGTATTTCAGCCCAGTTTATCAGTATGTTTATCAACAGTTTGGTATGTCTTTATCTCTACATGCACAAGCCCCCAAAAAAACAATAGTTAAAAAAAAAAACAGTAAAAGTTACTGAAAATGCTAATATCTTAAACAAAAATGTGTTTTAAAGTTTCAATCAAAACATGCTCTCTTTTAAAATTAGGAGTGATTAGTTGAAAAAAAATGTAATTAAAAAAATGTCAACCACCTAATAATTAATGTTAAGCAAAGACATTTATTTCTGGTGGTGCCTTAGTGCTACTCCCATGTCAAAAGCAGAATAGGGATTGCTCCAAATTCCTGTGGCACCAACTAGAAGGCTTTTGGGAGAAGGTCCAAGTTATTGTTGCCTAGCAGAGACATGTTTTGGCATATTATTTTCTTATTCAACTATTGCTCCAGCCTGATCCCATAGGAGACAAAAAAAAAAAAAAAAAAAAA
>VZRW01000862.1:0-12965 GCA_013398125.1 Aegotheles bennettii | reverse complement strand
TCTATGATTCTATGAAATGAATGCATCAACTTTGGGTACAATACTTCTTTAATGTGTCTCCCTTGACACAGATCTAAGCAGGTACATATTTAAACACTTATTTTCCTTTTAATAAAATTGAGCAGATTAAGTATGATGTGCTAATGTGCTACTTCAGGATTTGTGGTAATAAAATGCCAAAGAACAATCTGCAAGCTGTTTGTTACTTAAGATACTCAAAGAATTCATTTTATACTGGCATATACTGTAATTAGAAATAGCTCTGTGCATCATGATTAAACTAGTAGCTATGGAAACCAAAGCAGACTAGAATAAGTGTAAAAGGAGAACACTGAATAAGCCAATCATAAAACTCCTCTAATCTGTTTATTTTTAATCTTTTCCGTAATGCAAATTGGAATACTAAGGGTAGATATTACTTTATTTTACTTAACTTAACCTTTGTATGTTTGGAAAGAACAGCATTCTTTCCCAGCTGCTTCCTAGTAAAGGTATCAGATTTTGTTTTCACATCAGAACTACTCAGCCCACAGAATCTCAGGTGTCAAAAAGCACACAATTTTTAATAACTTATTTTGTATTAAATAATTGTATATATTTCTCCCTTCATAAAATGAGAACTCTGTGGTTTCAAGAGTGTAAAATCACCACTGTGTTCCATCCCCTTAACCATTCTGATAGCCATCTACTGAATATATTACAGTTTAGCAATCTTCTTATGGGGTGAGGATCTCCAATGCAGTACTCACCTGATGCAATCTCAAGTACTGAATGAGGGGAAAGAATCACTTCCCATGCTCTGCTGGCTACACATAGTACGGCCACCAAGCACCCAGATAGCTTTCACTACACAGTGCTGACTCATATTTAAATTGTCATTCACCCGTGGGTCCTTTACTAAAGAACCACTTTATGGCCAGTCATTGGGATTATGCCAGCCCAGCTGCAAGACTTCATGTATGCTTTTATTGAATTTCACCAGGTACCTTTCTGTCCACTCCTGTTGAGGTCCCTTTGAATGATTGCCCTGTGTATAGCCTAGCATACAGACTGCCCCCCTTCCCCACACGTTTCACTGTCATTTACAAACATAAGGGCACCTTTTATCCCATCATCCAGGTCAACCATGAAAACATTAAGAAATATTTGCACCAGTATCAGCCTCTAAAAAGCATCATTCTTAAGCAGCCATTGATTAGGCTTCGAGCTGTTCACCCCCACATATGATGCAGTTGCTTTCCAACACCACATAAAGCACTGAAGTCAAGGTAAACATCATTGTTTACCTGCTCTCCTCCTGTCCGCAGAGCCAGTTGTTTCATTACAGAATGTAATCAGGTTAGTCAGACATGATTCCTCCTTGGTAAAGCCATGGTGGCTGTTCTCAACTCCCTTATTTACTTTCCTGTGCCCAGCAATCACTTCCAGGAAGATTTATTCCATAATCTTGCCAGGAATTGAGAGGAGACTGTCTTCTGTACAGTCCCCTGGATATCTTTCTTTTCCCTCTTGAAAGTGGGCACGTAATTTACCTTTCTCCAGTCACTGGAGAGCTCTCATAATCACCACAAGCTTTCAAAAAAGATGGGGAATAGCCCCCTCACAATAACACCAACATTGGATGCACATCCAGCAGTCCCATTTTGCTTACATAAACTCTAACTGAATCTTCCTCTAACACAGGCAGCATCTCATTCCCCCAGAACCTGCCAGTAGGTACAGAGGTCTGGGAGGCTAGTGACCAGGGGCCCAAAGAGAGCACTTTAATATTTTCAAATATCAAAATGGAATAAACATTAGGTGTCTTAGCTGTATGACAGATTCACAAACTGTACCTGCCTTACCAAAAGGACTATTTATGCCACTCTGTGCCAATATTTGGTGCATTATTGTGCCATTAATGTAAAAGAACTGTTCAGAAAACACACTTTTCTCAGAAGAAGGCTGTGGCAGAAGACCTGGTCCAAATATATGTCATTCTCTGGGCTGTGGTAAATGACGAACAAACATTTCAGATATGATGTTTAATATCCGTACCTTCAGACAGACTTTAGTAGTTTTCTGGTATGAAAGATCTGACATTGACATGGTCAGAAAAGATTTAGCTGTTGATTGGGATCATATTTTGAAATGAAAAAATCATATACAAATGAAAATCTTTTTTCCTGACTGCCAAAATAATCAATACAAAAGCAAATAAATCTTACACTTCCAAGCCTCTTTCCAAGAAAGCATTCAGTCCAAAAAGTTCAATTTCATCATTCTCAGTTAAGTGTTTCCCTGGGCTACCCCTTCTGATGCCTCCCATCTCCAGTGCAAATATTCATAAAACAAAATAGGCAGAGCAACACTTTGAAGCACACAGACACCTTTCTTTTTCCTGCTCCTTCTGCCTGGGGCTTTTGTTTCAAAAAGTGTTTCCTACTATTGTATCTCCTCTGCTTCATAGGAGCTAACAGCTCTGTATCTCTGCTAAAGGAAGGAAAGCTCGTAGAACCAGTGATTTTGACAGGACCTCACCAACATTCATCATACCAGCATCCCTTGAGTAAGGAAAACCATCATTATATTAATCTTGAAATTCAAAATCTCCGACTTGCACAGTGACTACAATCAACATTTTTTTCTGCATTTCAAGTCACACCTTCATCAGTAGAGGCAGGTAATAATTTACTTCTAACCTTGGGAAAAAAAAGGTTACAAACATAAAACTTGGTTGGGTTTGTAACTGTGTTTTTACAACCAAGAGAAGAGAATGCAAAAGTCCCTATCTCTAAAAACGTGCTGATTAGCCATCTCCATTTCTTACATCCTATATATCTTTTGTACTGAAAGATGAGAAAAGTTGTCGAATTAATATCTTTACTATGCTATTGGAATGATTACAGTTTTAGAAGTCAGTTGAAAAATTTTACCTCTCAGAGTAAAGGGATGCTGCTTATGAATTTAAGTGGTTTTGGGGAGAAAATGAAAGAAAAAAACTTCAGTAAAATCAATTAGTAGCCAGGATGAATAAATCATGTCCAGCTAGAATACCTGTGAAATTTTACCTGTTCTGTTAATAAAAGTGAGAAGTCCTAAACATACAAGTCAACAGCAAAGTATTCACAAAATAGTGAGAATAGTGAGTTTTTTCTACACCATTATCAGCCGCTTCACTGATTTTTGCTCTTATCACTCTCTTTCCCCACACTAATAACTTCAATGATTACACAAGCTTCCTCATACAGTATCAAAGTATATCTGACAATACCCTGACTTGTTTCACTATTAGCAACAGGATTCTCACCAAAAGTCAAAATTATTCAAGAAGATACCACAAAAAGGGGGTTTTTTTGCACAGTCAAGAGCATTCCTCTTTTCAAAGATCACCAAAATGTTGCATATTTCACAGGCAACATTTTGGAACCAGCCTTCTCCAACACACTCCCTCCCACGCACTACTAGCAGTATATTTTCTTTTCTTTAAGAGAAAATTGATTACTGCAACTTTGTTGAGCCACTGCCTACTCACCTCAACAACATCTGAAGCAACTGCTGGACTGCTTCATATGCTTAGAAAGAAACAATCAACTACCAGAACTAAATAAATATTTTTCTGGGCTGTAAACCAGGTGAGTTGGTGTGATGCTACCAACACCTACTACCAGTCATTACTATTTACTTGCAGCCAGTCCTGGGCCACAGTAGCCAGCATCACCAGTAAGATTTGTATCACCCTTACCATGGCTCTGTTTTTACTAAGAAGAGCACTATGAGCAAACAAATACTAAATAAAGGAAAAGCAGTATTATACAGGTGGCACTTTAAAAAACAGTGCTCCTACACAGGATTAGCATCCTATATGCAGAGCATGATAACTGATAATAGAAACATGCACAAATTAATGGAACTATGTTCCAGTTAAAAGCACTGCACAAATCACTTTTACATTTTTAGTTTTGTTTCTGTGAAGTAAATACAGAGTACATACCAGCATTTTGCAACTTTCAGTGCACGCTGGCTGGCAGTGGCACAAACAGATCTACATGAAAGAAATCAGTTCATAAGCTTTCAGTCTGAGAAGCAGAGAATACAACACAAGGAGACTGCACTTGAAAATAGAAAAAGCCCAGATGTGACATCAGTAACACATCTGCTTTTCTTTCACTATAAGGAAAGGACTTCAGAACAGGAAGAACCATTATGCTATGTACTATTCTACATTGTCTTCTTTAGAAGAATGGAGGTTGAGGGCTCTCATTGACAGGGACAGATATTTTTCACTCTGTCTCCTTGTGTCGGTATATGAGCTATTTCTCAGCAAGATTCCAGACTACAGTTTACAAGCTTCAGCTTACCACACAGCATTTCCAAAACAAACTGCATGCCTCGATTAGAAGATGAGGTTGCAACATCATAAGCAATCAACACTCATTTATCTAAATTTCTTATTTTTACCCAGGTTGATTACCAGATCACAATCTGCATCACAACCTCATGCTGTACCACAGCTAAATTCCCTAAAATAAAAATTCCCTACATTTCCCTACCTTTTTATGCCAAGCATGATACCGTAAAGGCTTTCTAAGCTCGTATCTGTGTATAAGTGTGCTCACCTGAAGACCAAAGGAATAAAGAAGTCCCTCCTTGAGGTTTTCAGAAGGACTGACACTGAGACTCTGAGGTGCTTCAAAAAATTTGCTGGGAAATAAGGGAAGCTGAACAGAAGGACATAATAAGGATCTTGATAGGGTCTTCCCATTTCACAATATCCAAAGTATTTGGATAACTAAGCTGTACCACAGGTCAGCAGACACCTTAGCGCAATGCTTCAGTTTGCAGACCAGGTAAAACAAGTTCTGGATAAAGATCAGCAAAACCTTTTGAAAAGGTCAGAGAATTATACCAGGAGTCTCCTTACCATGACAGATTTTACCTCAATCCCTCCCGATCTTTTTTCCCCTCTTGAAAAGCAGAAGTTAATACAGAACAACTTGTAAAAACAACTAATGGACAGAACACATCCTTTAGGATCATTCACAAATCCTTTGAAGATCCCGATCTGTAAGTTTAAACTGTGTGAAGTGGTAGAGCCTTGCACAATTGTATTGGAGCCAGACTGGAAGGAGGTTGAAAGTGATAGGCAGTTAAAGTAATGATATTTTGCTGTTTTGTGACTCTTTTGCTCTCCTCTCCACAACCTTCTCCCTTCTCCTCCTTACTCCTACCCCTGAAAAGTATAATTCGGTTCTCTACCTCTAAGCAGAGATAGATTATGCATATAGGGCCCAGATATAATGCCAAGTTTCCCCCAGTTTTTGAGAAATGTTTTGTGCCAATTCTGTTACTGTTTTGTTAAACGCCCCTTGAATTTTAACTCAGCCTGCTGCAATTAATGAAGACCTTTAAAAAAGGCTTGGGTATAATTTCTTTTCTTTTCAAAGATGCTGAGAGAGAAATTGTTTTTCCAGGGAGCAGTTTCATAAAACAAAGTCAGCCAACACAGTGCTCCAAACTCTCACATGCCTCCCTAGTCCTTCCTTACTGACCCAGCACTGGCTTGATAACACATTGGCTTTGATACAAATCATACTCCCCCATGAACCAAATCAAGCCTAATCAAGCAGAAAAAAAGTGGCTAGTTTTACGATGGGACAGTGACTTGAATCAAGGTCTGTAATTTTGACTTCAAGAAATTCCTGTCTAAGATGAGGAACTGTGTTGTCTTCAAGTTCTCCCCCATGACGTCCTCTCCATCAGCCATTACCTTGCCCTCCAGCTCTCCACCTGCAGGCAGGCGGGTGCACTCACATTCAGCACATCCTGATGGGAGAAAAACATGACCAGCCTGGCTTCACTCTCCTCTTTAAGGAAAAGGGATTTTCACTCACTCTAAAAGCAGATGACGTAGTCATTGTTTTGTTTTGTTTTTAATATAGAACAGAGGTAACTACCGGCTAACGGAAAGGGAGAGATACAAATAAATACAGTAAAGAGAAAGCAGGATGCTGAGGCAAAATATTCCACTCACTTTCATTCTGTTCCAGTGTTCTTAAATGCTCTCTAGCTAAAAACTGCTCCGCTCCCCATGAGTCCCGGCGAAGGCAGGGGCCGCTCCAGGGGCACGGGGGGTGCCGGGGCCGCTCTGCCCGAGCGCTCACCGCCACGACCCGCGAGCNCTTTCAGCGCGCCGAGAGCTGTCGCGGGGAATGCGCGGGGAATACGCGGGGGTGTGAGTTAGGACGGAGGGGCTGCGCAGAGCCGCTCCTCCTCGGCCCGCTCTGCCGGTGCAAGGGGGGTTCGCCGCGCTCCTGAGCCACGCTCCGCGCTGCTCCGCGGGAGGCCGGCACAGGCGGTGCCTCAGAGCAGGGCTCCCCAGGCAGCACCCCGAGCGAGGGTGACACCAGTATGGGTTCAATACAGCCCTATGTGAATGTTTTGAGTTACTCTTCTGCAGCTTTAATCCCTCAAGTGAAACATTCCCGAGGTCGAGATGGAATTTTCACACAAAAACATGAACTTACCTTGTCTGAACGGTCCCAAGACTTGAGCCCAATGAGCAACCAGGGATGTACAAAATGCTTGCAATAGCATGTGTCAAGAACAGTAACCGCAAAACAGTCCTGAGGTGAACTTCGCCTTAAAATGAGTGGAGGTGCGTACCCCTGTGAGCACTGCCGACCACCCGCGCCCCTGCGCATGTTTAGTGGGTCGGCAGGGTTCACTGGGGCGTGTACCACACGTGAGCCTACTCTGTGAGCTTCTAGCTTACAAATATGCAAAGTTTTGTGAACAACTTCACTCTCAGTTTGGGAAGATTCCCTGAGTGTCCGACTGTGCACACTGTGCAAATAAAGCAATGTCTCCTCCCTAAACTTTGTGTTTCGGGAGTTTGGCTGAAGCAGTAACAAGGTCACTTAATACATGGAGGAGTCTCAAAACCTTAGAGGGACAGGCAGCAGATGAGAGCATTTGCCACATTCCCGTGTTGGCAGGGATGGCTTTTGACTTCAGCTTTGCACAGCGGTCATGGCATCGAAGCAGTTCCTATCTACAAACTTTCATAAAGAACAAATTCCAACAGGTTTTCACCACAGGTTTCACCCTGATCTTTTTTTGTATTTTTATTTATTTATTTATGTATTTATTGGTATGGCTTTGAAATAGCTGCTGTTATAAATTTTGTTATTATCATTTTCATGCTACAGAACATTTAGGCTTTCTTTACAATCTTGTAAAGAAACCTCCCCATTGGACAACCATCAACTCTGGTTATTCAGCAGCGCTGAGTGGGTGATGTCACTAGTGTACACTGCAATCCAAATGTTATACAATGAATAACCAAGCCTGAATGAGGTATGGAGTTGCTCGTGAAATCAGCAATACTACCCACTCTCCTGTGTATTACTGGATCAAGCACCATTGCTCAGAAAACTCCAATACCAGCTCACTATTCTCATTGGTGCACCAATTTGTCTGCAAACATCAAAGTCGGTATCTTCTATGCTAATTTTCAAGATTCCCCAGTCAAATACTCCTGAAACAGTACGCGTCCAACCACAAAGCCAACCCTGCTATTTGCTACATTTCTCAGTAGTGCTGAATGAAACTGTCAGCCTCAACAAGCAGAGCTTGTAAGGTCAGGAGATGGGGGCTCTCAGCAACGGGGCAAAAGTGTTGAGCCTGTTACTCGAGACAAGTGTGCCAAAAGCCGTGAGGTTTGCAGTCACAGATGAAAACTCACTTGGATTACCTTTTTCCAGAGCTACAGGTAAAAATAGCAATTAAGAAAGAAAAGAAAAGGCGGGGAAGGGGGGAAAAAAAGTAAAAAGAGAGGGGGAAGAGCAAGGAATCGAAAAATATCCTTAACCACTTCAAGAGAAATAGGAAAATTAGAATATTGCCCTAACTCACCTCTTAATCTTCAGTTATGCAGCAAAGGGGACGTTATAATGATCTCAGAGTCGATAAATTATCTGGTACAGAATAAGTACTAGATTTGGCTCCTGTTTAAAGTAATGGAGTATCCACTGAGACTAGATTTTGAAATGTTCAACACTATGAATGTTCTACAAAATTATTTATTTTGTTGAAGAGTACGTTACTCATTTAGGCAGGTTAAGCACATAAATGTCATTATTTAATAAGTGTAGCAGACAAAAAAATGGTTTTGACCCTCTTTCATTGTTTCATTACATTTTATGATTCATCAGCAATTGAGTTTTTTAAAAAAAACAATTATTGCCTTTTAGACTCTTGTCTTGTATTTACACAAATACATTCTCTTGTGTACAAATTCCAGAGTGTTGGCAGATCACCAGCATTTTTAAACACTTCAGTAATCTGAGGGAGACTCAGCTACAGAACATAAAACACATCTTCAGAGCTTCTAGACTGACAGCTGTAATGATTAGCAATGCATTTCACAGAATCACAGAATCAGTAAGGTTGGAAGGGACCACAGTGGGTCATCTGGTCCAACCCCCCTGCCCAAGAAGGGTCATCCGAGAACACATGGCACAGGATTGCACCCAGATGGGTCTTGAGTATCTCCAGGGAGGGAGACTCCACAGCCTCTTTGGGCAACCTCTTCCAGTGGGTGGGAACTCACACAGTAACTCTGCCTCCTCTGCGTCCTCACTTACCAGGGTCCCTCCCTTCCAGTTCCTAAAGGGCCCACATCATCTTTAGCTTTTCTTTTGTTGCTAATGTAATCAAAAGAGCTCTTTTTGTTGTCTTTGACATCCTTGGCCAGATTTGATTCCAAATGGGCCTTGGCCTTCCTAGTCTCATTTCTACTTATCCTGACCACCTCTCTATTTTTAGTCCAAGTGCCCTTGACCTTGCTTCATTTTGCTTGGGAACTTTTTGCTTGTACTTGAGCAATGACAGGAGTTCTCCATTCATCCATGGAGGTTTCTTGAGCCCCTGGCCCGACTTCTTCCTCATCTGCGTGTATCATTCTTGAGCCTGGAGACAGTGAGCCTTGAACCTCCACCAACTCTCCTGAACCCCTCTTCCCTGCAGAGTCTGCTCCCGTGGGATTCTTCCAAGAAAGTCCCTAAAGAGGCTAAAGTTGGCTCGCCTGATGTCCATGGTGAGAATCTTGCTCGCTGCCCTGCTAACTCTATGCTCAACACTGAACTCTATGATCTGATGGTCACTACAGTCAAGGCTATCGCCAACCTTGACATCACCGGCAAGGCCCTCCTTGTTGGCCAGTAGAAGGTCAAGCAGCACACTATTCCTGGTGGGATCCTCCATTCCCTGTGACAGGACATTATCGTTAGTGCTTGCCAGGAACCTCCTGGCCTGTTTGTGCTTGCCTGTGCAGCTTTGCCAGCAGCTGCCAGGGGAGTTGAAGTCCCCCACAAGAACCAGTGCCTGCGACTTTGAGGCTGCTTCAAGCTGCCCACAGAAGGCCTCATCCACTTCCTCCCCTTGAGGAGGCATTTAATACAGGCATTAAATAGAAAGGATCAGGCATTTAATAGAAATATTTAGTGTTGACAAAATCCCAGTGGGGGTGCAGGGAGATACCCCATAGTCCAGCCTAGAGCCAGGTTTGTCCTTGGGAGATGAGTGGCAGAAGAGGCATCAGGGTTGCCTGGCAGCTGTGGCCCAGTGCATGGCCACCAAGGGCAGGGACAGCCCCCTGGGGCTCCTGGGCACAGGGCCAGCCTCGGGGCCAGCACCCCAAAGGCCTTCCCCCGAAGGATGCTGGGCAGAGGGCAGTGGGTGCGGCGGTGGTGGGCGGGGCTATGCATGGGAGGCCCCGTCACCCCTATGTCGCAATGCCACCACTGGCAACGCAGCAGCCACAGTGCCCTGGCACAGTATAAAAGGGAGCATCCTCCCATGTTTCACTGCCAGAGCTGGCCCGCGGGCAGCCCGCAGACATCCCNTGGTGGGCGGGGCTATGCATGGGAGGCCCCGTCACCCCTATGTCGCAATGCCACCACTGGCAACGCAGCAGCCACAGTGCCCTGGCACAGTATAAAAGGGAGCATCCTCCCATGTTTCACTGCCAGAGCTGGCCCGCGGGCAGCCCGAAGACATCCCAGAGGAACTGCTTGAGGAGCCGGTGGAATTATTTGGAGAGGGCTGAGGAAGGAAGACCAGAGCCTTGACCAGGCTGCTGGAGAGAAGAACCACCAACCTCTGGAGGTGCCCGAGGCTATCAGACTTTTTCAGCTGGATAGCACTGAAGATCAAGGCAATGCATTCTTGAACAGCCCTGCAGAGCTCACCATCCTCTTCCCCTGTGGAGCCAGGGGCAGCAGCCGTAGGAAGTGGGATGCAGAGATGTTGCAAGGGGTCCTCAGTGCTTTAGAGCACCCACTGGTGCCCTGCCAGGTGCAGGCAGGATTCCTGTCCGTAATGTCCCCAAGGACAGGTGCATGTGGCCACTCTGAAAAGCTCTTGAGATGGCTCCAGGTTGAGTGAGAACAGGGCTTGGGCATCTCCTGGAAGGCGTGACCAGCCAGTGGGCCCAGGAGGCAGGTGTTGCTCCCATGCTCAGGGAATAGCCGATTGCCAGATCTGCTGGGGTCAGGAAGGAATTTTCCCCCGGGGCACATTGGCCCTGGTCCCTGGGGTCTTTTTGCCTTCCTCTGCAGCATTGAGCATCACCCCTTGTCCAGGCTCCTCTGGCCTGTCTGGGCTAGGTTACTGCCTGCTGGTTCTGGTCCACGAAGGTGGCCTCTCCTGTCCTGCAGCTGGCAGGAGGAAGGCTTTTTTTCCCCCATGCTGGGCTAGCAAGCATCCCTGGGGGTTTTTTGACTTCCCCTGCAGCATTGAGCACGGCCCCTTGCCAGGGCTCCTTTGGGCCATTTGGGATGGGTGCCTGCTGCTCATGCTCCACAAAGGTGGCCCTCGTGCCCTGCATCCGGGAGGAGGAAGCTTTCTTAGACGCCCACAGTGGGCCCCAAGGGTGGCCCCTGGGGTGGGCTTCTTGTCCTCTGTAGCACTGAGCACAGCCCCTTGCCAGGCCTCCTCTGGATCCTTTCTGCTTGGTTCTTGCCTGCTGCTCTTACACCTCCAAGGTGCCACCCACGCCCTGGCTCTCTTGGGCTCTCTTGCCCATTGCAAGTTTGGAGCGGGAGCCAAGCTGCAAGGGATGTTTTTCCAAGATAAACCAAGGAACCCATCGGCCTGCTTCTGGCTACACACGTGCTATGTGATCATACTTGTGAGCATCGGCTCTGAAACAAAGTCAGAAAGCTCAACTAAACTAAATCCAAGGCAAAAATAGAGTCCAAATGGAACACAGAGTCAAACAGAGTCAAAACAGAGTCCAATAGATTCCCAAGAGAGCCAAATTACAGCTATAGAGAGCCAAACAGGGCCAAACAGAATCAAGGTGAGTCAAGGTGAGTGAAATGGAGTTAAGAGTCACAGAGTGAAGGAACGTGAAGGAATGTGAAGCAGGAGAGAGTAGGAGTATGAAGGAGGAGAGTGAAGGAGGAGAGAGAAGGAGGAGTGTGAAGGAGGAGAGTGAAAGAGTGTGTAGGAGGAACGTCAAGTGGTTGTGTGAAGGAGTATGAAGGAAGAGTATGAAGGAGGAGCATGAAGGAGGTGAGCAGAGGATACGAGCCAAGGAGGTGAGTGGAGGAGGAGAGTGAAGGAGGAGAGTGAAGGTCTATATGACAGAGGAGCCAGAGGTTGCTTGGGGGCAGGCTGAAGACATCCGAGAGGAAGTGCTTGAGGAGCTGGTGGAATCCCTGCAAGGGATATTTTTCCCAGATAAACCTAGGAACGCATTAGCCTGCTCCTGGCTACACACATGTTATGTGATCATGCTTGTGAGCGTCAGCTCTGAATCAAAGTCAGAAAACTCAACTACACTAAACCCAAGGCAAAAATAGAGTCCAAATGGAGCACAGAGTCAAACAGAGTCAAAACAGAGTCCAACAGATTCCCATGAGAGCCAAATTACAGCTATAGAGAGCCAAACAGGGCCAAACAGTCAAGGTGAGTCAAGGTGAGTGAAATGGAGTTAAGAGTCACAGAGTGAAGGAAAGTGAAGGAATGTGAAGCAGGAGAGAGTAGGAGGGTGAAGGAGTAGATCAAAGGATGAGATTGAAGAAGGAGAGTGAAGAAAGAGTTTGAAGGAGGAACGTGAAGAAAGAGCGTGAAGGAGAAACGTGAAGGAGGAGAGTGAAGGAGCACATAGAGAGGATAGAGAAGGAGTTACTCTGTATGGCAGGCTTCAGGAAGGATGTGTGATCAAAATGCAGTGTGTCCTGTCAAGGAATGATGTTTACAGACCAGCATCTTCATTCCGTGCTGCGCCTGGATGAAGGACATTCACCAGGAAGATTAACAGTCCCTAATTTTTCATATTGCAAGGAACCCTAGGGGCAAACTTGCCTGGAAAGCTCGAGTTCATTGCAACCGTGCAGGAAATTAACCGTGCCCTTAATTCCTTGTCACAAGAGATACAGGAGTGAGCCACAAATCGGTATTCCCCACGCAGTCTCAAGAGCACACGGCTCTCTACAAGACCTAGGGGATCTGCGACTTTCCTTTGCCAGACTCCAAGTCATCTTTTTTCAGGCTAAACTGAGGATTGCATTAGCCTGCTTCTGGCTACACTTGCACTTGTGTTAATGCTTGTATCTGCCCCGAAACAGAGCGAGAAATGCAAAATAAATCCCCATTTCCACTTATATCCTTTGCGTTATGTGTCCTTGAAACTGTTTTTGAACTAAAAACCCCTGGTGTTTCAGGCAAAGAACAGTCTCACTGTTACTCGACTCATGGGGGGCAGAGGGGAGGGCAGTACTGTAGCTGGAAGGGACCTACACTGATCATCTAGTCCAACTGCCTGACAGACAGGGACAACTGTACACTGCCAACTCTCTGCTGGACACCCCCACACCACCAGCTCTCCGCCAGGACGACTGCACACAGATCAGCAGGTGGCAGCCTCTCAGCACTGGGAACAGAACCGCGATCGGTGCCTTTGAACAGCACCTCGG
>VZRW01000861.1:0-39896 GCA_013398125.1 Aegotheles bennettii | reverse complement strand
TTCTGTGATTCTGTGATTATGCCATTCCTCAACCAGCATCCCAACCTTCCCATAATTTGGCTTGAATCTCAATTCAAAATGTTGAGACTGACAATTCCTTGCTGATTTTTACTTGGATTGTGATACTTAAGTGTCCTAGGTGCACCATTTTTAAATAAAGGTTTGTCTGGAAATGCACAGAAATGTTTTAGTTTCAGTAAGACCAAATGCCTCAGTTTGGTTTCATGTCTAGTTAATGTCCAGAGCTTAAATATGTCTCTGTATGACTCTCCTGACACAGATCTAGTAAGAATTATCAGCTGTGTGCAAAATGCATCCATTTGGACAAGATTTAAATATGACAACTGCTTTCTTTTGAGGTATATCACTAGGGATATCACTCCTTATATAAGGGAGATCAGAGTATAAAGCATGCATTCAGAACAAAGGAGATTGAACTTCAGTTTCTCTTGGTCAGGAGATTCAAACTCAAACCTCCTGTGTATCAGTTAGGTTATGGGATGGGGAATATTCGTTTTCTATTCCATAATAAAATAAAGAAAATAATGGATCATTAAGATGAAAAGACTAAATGAAAGTACCATCCTCCTCCTGAGAAAATGAAATTTCTTTTTTTATTTTTTGAGTAAACACAAATTCAAGTCCATTCTTCAAGACTTATGTAGTCATCTACATCAGTTATCCTGTAAATACTGTGAAAAAAATGATGCAACCCTGAATGTATATGTAAATATATTATCATTAAGCCCTTCTCCAGAAAGGGGAATAATTTTCTTCAGACTTTTTAAAAAAACAAACATTTTCTGTTTTTGACATCCGAGAAGATGTTCAGTGAAGGATGCTGGGATATGGATTGAGAGGATATGCTCAGTGATAACTCTGAGAAACTTTAAATCCTTGGAAATGAAGCCTAACAGGGAGAAGACAGAGGCTGGATCCACCCTGCAGTGGTGTGAACAAAGTCTTTGGCTTCATTACAAATATTTTAGAAGTGTGTTCAGGTGTATCACAGAAGAATATAGTTTTTAAAGATGAAGTCTACTTCACAGATGCGTTATGATTAAGAAATTTGGGTGATGTTTAAAGGATTGCACTTAACAAAGACTTAGGGGGGGGTGGAAAGGAAGTTACAAATGGGTTAACGAGGCTGTAGTCATTAGTAATGCATAACTGGCACTTTGGTGGAAGTTATAGGAATCTCACATTAATTGGCCTGATTATGATCTCAACTTCTCTGCTATAATTGTTTACTTTGACAGAACTACTCTTTCTTCAGAGACAAGAGAGATCAGAGCTAAGACCCTTGTGTAGAGTAGGGATTAGTGATGTATAAAGACTACAAGAACAGGCAAACATTTTATTAGCTAAGTAATTCCTGGAAGTTTAGGAAGTTTAGGAAGTTTTGCTGGCTAAATTGCAGAAAGTCAATGCTACTTCATGTCAGCTCCCACAGCTGTCTGCAGCAAAGACCAGCATCTCTGTAGTATTTTGTTTACTAAACTCTGTCTTATTCTTTGAGTATTTGTTAGGTGCTTTTATGGGGTAAGAAAGAACCAGTTTTCCCTCCAGTTTTTGCCCGAGATACTACTTTTTACATTTAATTATTGCACTGAAACACAGGAAATGCCCATCTTGCATGCCATGCCTTGTTATAAGCAGCTGCTTTCCTTGCTGGTCCTTCTTCCCTGGGGTTGGTTGCATCTGTACAGAGCCTGGCTGAGCAGCTTGAAGACAGGAGAACTTGTTGCAAGTTGGTACTGGGGGGAAACAGGAGGAGATGATGCTCTTCATTGTGTGAAGATGTTAAATCTTGTATAGCAACAAAATGGCAGGTTTTCTTCAACAGCTTAATAACTGATCCTTTTAAAATTAATTTGTTCTAGTACTACTGTTCCTCTTTGTCTCTATGTCTATATTTTGAGTCTTTTGACTTCCTTCTTTGGAGGCAGAGTTCTAGTTTACCTTCAACCCTTCTGACAACACTATCTATGGTTCAGTTCTAGTGATTAAGACGAGTGCCATTAGGAAACACCAGGATGCTAAAAATTGCTTTATATGTGGCAGACCCAGTTTGAAGATTTGTTTCTCCTTGTGATTATTCCACAGATATTTGCCCTTACTTAAAGAATGCCCTGAGCATGGGTTATTCTTTGGAAGTGTGCCATTATACAACAAATCAGTTGGCAAATTCAGTATATTGTAATTCTTTTTTGAAGTCTCTTTTCTTAGCCTAGAGAGCACTGACTGGTTTGTTGTATTATGGAGGGATGAGTTGTTTATTCAGTTGTGTTACGTGTAACAAGATTTAAAATTTAAACAAAATTTAACAAGCTAAAAACCTAAGTGCTGAAAGTGAGCATTTAGCATCCTAGCCAAACAGAGGTCTAGATGTTATAGGGGATTGAAGGTACACACTTGTGCCAAAAGAAATGCTTCTAGGAATCTGAGTCAGCAGCTTCCTTTGAGAAAAAAAAAATCTTATCAGATTCTTCAGAATGCTTGAAAAATAACTAGGATGTTATTAAATAATTTAGGTGATTTGTCAACTTTAAAATTGCAATCCTGCTTATGCTGTTCTTTGTTTTTTACAAGTAACAACATGGTTTTTTATAATAAAGAGAGGAGGAAAAGAATTATCTTTTACCTCTTCTGAATTAATTATACATTTGTGGCATATTGACGGGTTCTCCATGATCAGTTTTCCTCAGTATTTGTTCATATCACTGAAATAGAAGCGGGAAAGAGAGAGGAACTTCTACATTAGGAAAAAAAAACAAAATAAAACAACAAAAAAACCCCTTCAAGATGATTTGGTTTGAGACTCAAACAATGTATAATACTTAAAATGACTCTTGGCTCTTACATTTTTGTTTCATTTGAAACCAAGAATTTGTGAAGGTCAGGTTCCTCTGATGTCTCATTTCTTCAAATAACCTGAAAGACTTGAATGAAATTCAAGACATTGAAGAAATAGTAAATAAGTGTACAGTTCAAGCTCGTACAAGTGGTATGTATGTTTTAATCTATATGATGTGTGTTTATTTTCATAAAGACTTTATAAATAAAGCTTTAAAATATCCATGCATTTTACAAAGTCAGCTTTTTGTCAAAACTTTAGCAAAAAGGGATGTAGTTGTTTTGGTTTCACATGGAGTAGCAGCAGCTATTGCTGCATTGACTCATTCAAATGCACAAAGGTAGTCCTAGTAATAACCATATTCCTATTCCTTCTGCATATTGCAAACCATGATTCAGGTGGGAAGGGACCTCAGGAATTCTCTAGTCCATCCAACCTCTTACTCAAAGCAGTGTCATGGGAAAAACATCTTCCTTCTCTCCAGTCTGAAATTCCTTGTTTCAATTTATACCCCTTGTCTCTCATCCTTATTTCATGCATCATGGTGAAGAACAATGCTTCCACAGGGATGTCACTGACTGGGAGGAAACGTTTTCAACTAAAATAATCTACTACTAGTGCTGCAGCTAATCTGTTGCACCTGCTTGTTTCAAGGCTGTAGTAGGCTCCTTGTTGTCCTTAAGATGCAGCAGCAGTCAGGGTTACCCTGGCTGCAGAAAAGAATTCTGAGAAAGCAGAATTTGTTCTTATCATAGAATCATCGAATGGTTTGAGTTGGAAGGGACCTTAAAGATCATCTAGTTCCAACCCTGCTGCAATGGGCAGGGAAACTTCCCACTAGACCAAGTTGCTTGAAACTCCATCCAACCTGGCCTTGAACACTTCCAGGGAGGGGGCATCTACAAGGTTTCTGGGAAACCTGTGCCAGTGTCACCACTCTCACAAGAAAGAATTTCCTTCTAATATCCAATCTAAATCTACCCTCTTTCAGTTTGAACCCATTCCCTCTTGTCCTATCACTACCTGCCCTTGTAAAAAGTCCCTCTCCAGCTTTCCTGTAGGGCCCCGTCAGGTACTGAAAGGCTGCCAGAAAGTCTTCCCGGAGCCTTGTCTTCTCCAGGATGAACCCCAGCTCTCTCAGCCTGTCTTCAGAGAAGAGGTGCTCCAGCCCTCTCATCATCTTTGTGGCCCTCCTCTGGACTCGCTCCAACAGCTCCATGTTCTTACGTTGGGGACTCCAGAACTGGACACAGTACTCTGGGTGGGGTCTCAAGAGAGCAGAGTAGAGGGGGAGAATCACCTCCCTTGACTCGCTAGTCATGATTCTTTAGGTGTAGCCCAAGATACTGTTGGTTTTCGAGGTTGCAAGCACACACTGCTGGTTCATGTTGAGATTTGCATCAACCAACACCCTCAAGTCCTTTTTGGGGCTGCTCTCAATCCATTGTCTGGCCAGCCTGTATTTGTACTTGGGATTACTGTGACCCTGGTTCAGGACCTTGCACTTGGCCTTGATGAACTTCATGCAGTTTGCATGGGCCCACCTATCAAGTCTGTCAAGGTCCCTCTGGACGGCATCCCTTCCCTTCCATGTGTTGGTCACACCCCACAGCTTGGTGTCCTCAGCAAACTTGCTGAGGGTGCACCTGATCCCACTGTCGATGTCACTAAAAAAATGAGATGAAGCACTGTGGCACTTTCAAATAATCAGGTTAAGACTTTTGTGTGTTTGGTGACAAAACTTGCATCCAGTTCAACAACAATAGAAGAGGTGAGATTTTACTCAATAACATTTTTTTTAGTGCTGTCAAATGGCTGCTACTCCTTTCTGGGTCAAATATCATCTTGTACAAACAAGACAATTATTCCATCTATTCTTGTTTAAAAACTTCGTGAAAATCTCTGAACAGTGAAGAATATGAGCTCTAATACTGATAGTTTTCCATCTGTCACATCAACTTCCTAAGAAGGATTAGAAACTAAAACTAATTTGCCAGAATTAAAATGAATTAAGCAATGGATGACAGTAAATTATGGATAAAAACAGGGAATACTTCAACTTTGAGAAGTAAATGAACAATTTCATTTTTAAATGCATTTGTCTTCAAAATGAGAATTAACTTTATGTTGCCAGACTTTACAGGGGTTTATTTTGGACATTTCTTCTCCTAGCTGAAATAATTATGACATTTACACCTTGAATGACACATATTTCTGGCACTTATCTGGTATCCTTCGGTGTGACCCAATTATTTTCAGTGTTGAGTCAGGGGCGATAGAATGTTCTGTGTACATCCAAAGGCTATACTAGTACTGCTTCATTAGGCACAAACTAATATGCCCAGGGACACACAAAGCAGTTAAGCATCTGGACCAATTTAGACTTTTATGTTTTCAAAACTTTTTCATTAAATATTTCACATCTCTCACCACCCTTATTCCAGTCGCATCAGAATACACTCTTTTGTCTTCCAGTCCCATAGTGCAGAATAGGTGTTAGCATATTCAGAATATAGGTCAATTTGAATGGATTTTTACAAAATTACTTGAACACTGAAGGATATGCGGTGTTGTTTTAAAAGAAGACACATATTCAACCATGTGCAAATTTTGTTTTGGCAAAATAAATCTTTTATCAAGTGATAAATCCTTATGGTCCAGCCTCTGAGAGCTAGAGTCAACACTACAATACTGATATTTTTGTATACGCTTGAATTAAACGTGCACAAAAAATCCTTGCTTGCGGAGGTTTGTAGACACAGAGCTAGGGTGCAGCAGCACTTAGACAAGGGGTGCAGAAGAAAATCTATACCTACATCACCTGCCCAAGAGCATGCAGGTTATTTGTTTCCATTTGCCAAAAATGAGCTCTGTGTGTGTGTGTGTGCGCGCGCTTGTCTCATTATTGCTTGTCTGCACTACACATGAACTTTTTATATCAGGAGTATTTCTTATATTTGAATTCAGTATTGTTGAAACTGATTTGGTACCACATGAAGGACTTAGTGCACTTCTGAAATTCTGTCTATCTATCTAGCTATTTTCTCTACAACTACCATAAAACTTTAACTCTTAGGACTTAGTATACTAAGTCCCTAAAATGCACAAGAGGGTTTTTGTATATCACTCTCTTCATCAAAAATTGGTTTGTTTGCTTGAGTTCCCCACTTTAGAGTGGTAATGGAAGCTTTGAACTCCAAATGGAACTTCAGTGCCCAGGCAAACATGGTTCTTCCAGCTTGACCTTCACAGAGGAACCCATAATATTCTTTTTTTGGAGGAGGAAATTTTTCTTCAGTTCTGTATACATTTTTATCTTCTATGAGCTTTTCAGACCTCTATAGGCCTACTCCATTCATCTATCATCATCCTTAAATGTTCTAGCTGAAGATATCATAGGAGATGCTGTTTACTCGGGTGGCATATCACTTTCTCTGAAGACTTCACAAGTTCTGAGATTCCCTCTATTTTCTGTCACACAGCCTGAAATCAGTCCCCCACAGTGACTTTATGGACATATATTATCTTCAAAGGAAAAAGACTAGTATGTTTCTTTTTTGTATTATTTGTGTCTTAAATACTAATGAGATATTTTGGGTTACTTCTTTAAGTATCTTCTTACAGAAGAAAAAGTTATTTAAAATAATATGTATGGAATAAGTAAAGGAACAAAAACAGAGCATAGCAACAGTATTGCTGTAGGACTTTTATAATGAGGAATGAAGTAGGCAAATGTGACATACTTGTATAATCAGTCATTTAAAGTATTTATTATAATTAAAATTGAAGAAATTATGTGGACAGTAATCAGTTTTCATTATAGTTCTTTGCACATTTCAGTGCTATAATTAGATTGTGGCATCTGTCATTGCTGATTAATTTGTAGACAGCTCTATCTTTCCATTAAGATTTACTGTGTTCCAAGGCAAAATTTTCATTATCTAAAAATATGAAATAAAAAATGATAGTAGTTTGGGGATATTGCCTTCTTTACTTCGTAATTTTGGAATTGAGAATATCCCAGCAGGGTCTATACCATTCTCCGTGAGCAACATTGGTTGGAAGCCATTCCTTTCTTAAAGCCTTTTGCTGTAAGCTTACACATTTTGGGCTCAGCAGTTCAGGAAAATCTGTTATAATGGTAGGAAGAGAAAAGTTTTATGAAATTGGGCTGTGAAGAATAACAATCTCATCTAAATTGCTAACGATTTAAATACCTCTGGTGCTCCTGCTGTGATCTGTAGAAGCTCGGGTTTGGCCTCAGTTGTAGTAGGATTTTTTTTTACCTGTATTTGCTATTTTGGCTGTTGTTTTGAAAAGCGTTCTGCCATAAGCAAGTGAAAGCTATAATGTTCCTGATCTGTTCACTCAGCTACTGGGATGCCAGAATATTGTACTTGCTTAATATTTGCAAGAGCATGTAATGGATCTTATCTACAGAAAGATGGATACAGCTGATTTACGACCTGAGGTAGGTCTGTTTAGCTACTACATTGCTTCTCTTGTGGGCTCTGCTTGTGTTGTACTTCAGGATTTGCTGGATCTAACAACAAAGGTAGTTTATGAAGTGATTTATGAAGTGGCTTCCCCTACTGCTTGTTCTCACCTCTCTGCCAGATTTCACAATTTCCTGGGATGTGTTGGCAATTTTTTTCTGTCTTCAGTAAAAACTGAATCACTGGGCTGATCTCAGCTAAAAGACAACCTTCTGAAAAGAAGGCACAGACAGTGACATACGGGCAGAAATGGGGATGAGATCAAGAAAGAAGGAAACTTTTTGATCTGTTCTTTGCCAAGATTAGCATGTTAGGACTGTATGGCTCCATTCTAGTCTACTGCATACTAAAACAAAGGGAAATTAGGTAGGCAAAGTCACCAACATAAGTTTTACCTTGCATGTGCCAGTTCAGGACTGGATATCGACCCTCACTGCTGCTTCTAGGATATTTGTTGAATGGTAGGGGACTTATTTGGACTAATTTTACCATCAGTTTCTTAATCTACCTGTGTTACTGTGGCTAAATTTTCACTTACAATCTTCTTCCTTGTACTAAAAAAAACCCAAACCAAAACAAAACTATACTTTTCTAAAAATTGGGATCTTCACACAAGGAAGTCAGAACCCAAATGCCAAATGTTCCTGGTGTGTGACAAAAAATGACAATAGTAACAATAAGCTACTGATGGCCTGCCTTCCATGGCTGGCCTGTTATCCTGTCCTACTGAAACCGGGACACAGATAAGAAAATAACTTCTCAAAACGTAAGTTATGATTGTATGGATGAATTGTATAACATCAGTAGACTCCAGAACAGGTAGCTGTAAGCAGATGCCAGTGTATTTGTTAGAGTAACACTGAGGGAGGAAAGTAGTTATGAAGACTCTTGAAGTGTGTTTTTGGCCTGAGAAATCTGTGGGGAAAATACACCTGCTGTAATTTTCTCCCTGCTTATGTCCAGCACAGTTTTCTTCCTTTGAGGCAGGGAGTATTGCAATTTATACTGAGAACCACTACAGAATTAGGACATCTTTGCAAAACTAACGTTTACTATAGCTTGAAAATATAATTCTTCACTTTTCCAATACTAGTAAAAGCCTTCAGTGCTATTTAGAAGAGGATAATATCTTCTGACATTCATTGCAAGTAGACTAAACACTGATGGGAATGACAACTACATTAAAACTGGAGTATGCAAGGCAGAGTGGGTCACGCCAAGAAATATTTTTACAAATTCAGTTACTTGACAATGTAACATAGAAAAATAAAAAAATCCTATGGTGATTGGATCTATGCTACTAAGAAATATAGCATTAGACAAAAATTTATCTGGCTGTATTAAAGATGTTAAGACATCATGTATGTTGAGTCCTGCATTGGTATAGATGTATTTTGTTTGGACGGCTTTAACATGATATGGTCCTCTAAATAACACAAGTAGACAGAAGTCTGTCCTTGAAAGAAAACAGAAGTCTTAGGCTGTCAAGATTCCATGAAGAATCTCAGCCTCAACACTTCATTAATGCAGTGATTTCATTTATTATGCTAAAGCTCACTTGTTTGCATGGGCAATGAGTTTCTTCTCTGATTTTTGGACAAGATAAATCTCATGCAAATCAGTTTTTTTGCTGTAGATATGGAGCCATCCAAAAATTTTAAATCAGAGATATTTATTTTCTAATTAAAAATAAGATTTAGGGCATATTAAGCAGAGAAATTGCATTATGCAAAAGAGCTGAAGGGAGTTACATATTGCTGTGACTGACTAACATATTGCAGGTATCACAATCATATTGCCCCATGATAAGTTGTTCATGAACAGCAGCAAAAGGAGAGCAAGAAGAAAGAGCCTATACATAAGCCTAGCAAGAAAACTAGGAAGAAATCCAAGATACAAAGGTAGGCAGATGAGGTGGAAGACAAGATTGTAGGAACTGCCGTTAGGTGTATGTGCAATCCAGCAATTTCCAATGATATCTAGTTATCCTAAATATGATGTTAGTATTATTCTAATTCTAAAAAGCAGGAATGATACATAGTAAAAATTATTAATGTCTCTCACAGTCTTGTGCAGATTATCCTCTTGCCAACTTTCCTCAGAAGCACTTTCTCTTTCAGCTGATCCTTGTTTTTTCCTTATCTTTAACATAACTTTACCTTCAATAAAGGCTAATTGATACAAATGTAGTAGGAATTGGGTTCTCTTCTAAATCTTTTGTAATTATTGTCAAGCATTGGAACAGGCTACCCAGGGAAGTGGTGGGGTCACCATCCCTGAAGGTATTTAAAAGACGTGTAGATGTGACTCTTAAAGACACTATTTAGTGGTGGTATTGACAATGTTAGGTTACCAGTTGGACGTGATCATCTTACAGGTCTTTTCCAACAAAAACGATTCTATGATTCTATAATCTATTTTGCTGCTAAGTAATAGTGGCCTAATGCTAATAAGTAGTGCCTTTCTACAATGAAGTGACTGCAACAGTGGACAAGGGAAGAACTACAGTGCATTCTACCTAGACTTCTGTAAAATCTTTGATGCATTTCTCCCACATTTTGGCCACTAAATAGGAGAAAAATGGTTTTGACAGATGGACTGTTAGATGAATAAGGAATTGGTTGGACAGCCACATCCAAAGAGTTATAGTCAATGCCTCAATGTCCAAGTGGAAACTGTTAGCAAGTAGTGTCCCTCAAGGATCTGTATTGGGACAAATAACTATTCAATATCTTCATCACTGATATAGATGGTGCATGATGACATCAAGCTGGGTGGTGCAATTGATTTGCCTGAGGGAAGGGATGCCATCAAGAGGAACCTTGACAGACTTGAGGTGTGGACCCATAAGAATCTCATGAAGTTCAACAAGGCCAATTTGAAGGTATTCCACCTGGGTCAGGGAACCCTCAGTATCAGGGTGAGGAATGAAAGAATTGAGAACATCCTTGCAGAGAAAGACTGAGTGTACTGGTGAATGAAAAATTGGACCTGAGCCAGCAATATAGGCTTGCAGCCCAGTCATAACCTGGACTGTACAAAAAGAAACATGGCACCAGGTTGAGGGAGGTGATTCTGCCCCTCTATTCTGCTCTGGTGAGACCCCATGTGGAGTGCAGCTTTGCGTTCCCCAGCACAAGACAGACACGTACCTATTAAACACCTCTGCTATGTAGACAGGCTGGGAGAGCTGGGGTTGTTCAGCCAGAAGGCTCTGGGCAGACATTATTGCAGCCTTTCAATATATAAAAGGGGCTTACAGGAAAGAGAGAAGGGACTTTTTTTCAGGGCCTGCAGCGACAGGACAAGGGGTTATGGTTTTAAATTGAAAGAGACTAGGTTTAAATTGATCATAAGGAAGACAATTTTTATGATGAAGTTTAGGAGACACTGAAACAAGTTGCTCAGAAAAGTTGTGTGTGTGCCATCCCTGGAAGCATTCAAGGTCAGGTTGTATGGGGCTTGAAGCAACCTAATTTTTGGAAGATGTTCCTGCCTATGGCAATAGGGTTGGACCAAATGATCTTTACAGGTCTTTTCCTTCCCAAACCATTCTATGATTATGTGAATACATTGTGTTACATGAACTGTTCGTAGTTGATTTGTCACTCTGAAAATCAAGAATCCATTAGCAGAAGCAGCTACTCAGAGCAAAGGTGCTTGATTTTTTTCTTGATGTTTTTTTACTTGCTACAAGTATACAGTATAGATCAACAGAACCAGCAAGTAGGATCACAGGAACAGATTTATTTTAAGATCAATTAAAATGGGCAGTATTCAATAGGACTGATGTAAGGTCTTCAAAGAAGAAAGCTTACTGGTTTGTGTTCTGACAGTATTTTTTTCCTTCAGGAAACCAAATAGAGGTTTTCAGTTTCTGAGTCTCTGGAACTAAATATTGTTCTTCCTGGACTGCAAATAGCAAAATGCAGATTAAAACAGCAGTGGCAAGGGAATTAGCTAAACATGAGCATTCATCCTGTTCACACTCTGGAACTTCTTTGTAAATGAGACTAATTTTGATTATAGCTTATAGAATTTTCCTATGTATAAATAGATTAGAAACATGTTAGAACAGCTGTTAATACCCAGGCACATGCAGGTTAAACTGGTTGCTAAACTGGTCCTGGTCATTTCTTAGGATCCTGAAGAAAGGAGAAAGTTCAAGTAGTTTGCTTGGAATAATGGCTTATACAAAGCAATATATTTCGTCAAGGATTTACTTTAAATTATTTTTTACCTCCTGAACATTGAAACAAACAAAAGGAATCCTTACGTATCTTTTTTCTTCTAAAGTTTCAGGACCTCTTTATTCTAATTTTTAGGAAACTTAAAGGAAGAGTATGATGTTAAGAAGCATATACACTAGAAATTTCAAGACATTTGCTGTTGTTACAATAAAGTTTTTTGTAAGTTTTAAAGCTTCTGCATCTTTCGCATTAGTGAGAAAAATGGATACTAGAATACAGTGAGCATTAAGATCTTTAACAAGATTAATTTTAGCTGAGGGAAGCATCCCTTGGCTACTTTTGCAGTCAAATGTACTTTCATGTTTGTTGATTTGCTCAGTACAAGATTGATTGTCTTCTCTATGGCATCCCTTCTGTCCCTGAGAATGAAATGTTTGTAGAGGTGATGCCAACATCCCTCACCACTGCTTAACCCTAAAGTACTTATCCAGCCACTTTTTAGGAATATTCTCCTATTGCTTCTTTTAGAATCTTTGGTCTTATGTTGCTCTTATCTGCCTCTGTTATTTTGGCCTTGGTGGTCTCTTCTTCAGGTATCCAGAAAAACACAAATCCTTTCCATGTTATCAGTTATGTCAGACCCCAAAGAAACTCAATTGTGTGTCACAGCTCCAGCATGATGTACATACCTCTCCTGCGGGCCATACTTCAGTTATTATTGCTACCAGATAGTGCAGAGTTTACCCTGGACTCTCATACTGAGGATATAATATTTGGGAATTATTCTTTCTGCCATAATCTGTCAGTGCTGGCATCAGATCACCTAGGAAACAAAACATTGGAAATGGGGAAACTTTGCTAGGAAACAGCCTCAATGTTTGCAATGTTTGTATATAATTGCAATATATAATAAAAGTATGTCCTCCAGCAGAAAAGCAAATATCCTCTTTGCTGAAATGGCTTCTTTTTTTTAATATGAAGTCCCATGACAGATCTCCACACAAAAAAAATTATGGGAAAAATATGGTCAGAAAATTTGTAATATGACTACATATGAGGCTGAGACTGTTCATTGTTTTCCAGTTTAAACGAGATAAAGTGTAGTCTGCCTAATATGACTCAAGGTTGCAATTACTATTTGGTGCAGAAAAGATGACATGAAAGCAACTTTGCTATTTAGTTTCATGTTATCAAAAAATCTTTGGAATTCTAAATGCTTTTTCTGGGTTCATCTGAGAAAGCAAAAAGCCACTTCATACATGAATTAATATAATTTTAAAGTCATGACAACTGCTCTTCAAACACTTTATTTAAAGCATTCTCATGGTCTTTTAGATAATTAGTTGGAAGGGGAGGAGGGAAAAGGACCAAGAAATAGATACACAACAAACATGCATCCTCACCAGTTTTATTTCTCTTTTAATATTTGCACGGTGTAAGCCAGGTTTTTTCTTTAGAAGAAAAATAATAAAATAAAACAAAATAAAATAATAAAAAATCCACAATCATATAAAAAAACAAAACAAAAAACCCAACAAAATGTACAAAATGTACTTTTATTCAGTATTATATTCTTCCTATGGTTCTGATCTCTATATTTTGGTTCAGCATTCTTGTTCTTTTTACTCTGTTTGAGTAGTCCCTCATACTGAGCCAGAGTAACTATAGAGCTTTGTTGATCATGGTACAGGATGTGATATGTCTGTCAGTATAAAATCAGACAGCTTGCAGAGAAATGTTTAGTACATTCATGAAACCTGCAGACTAGGCTGTTTTACTTCTTAAAGCAATTCATGTTCAGGACGTGTTCCATGCAGAGCTTGCCTGTTTACTTCTACTTTTTTGCTGGGAAAAAAAGTTGTTTGATAGTTTCCCAGAGGAAACATTAAATTGGTGATGTTTAGAAGAAGAATAATTGCTTGGTCTTGACTACAGAATTTTAAATTTTCCTTATGAATGTGCTTCTCAGAAGAGAAGAGAGGTATAATTTGTTGTTGCATTTATGATGAAGAGTTCATTGCAGAATGTGGTTTTCAACTTCAAATATTTGTAGAGCAAAAAAACCTAAAATACACAACTGCGCCTGAAACCTGAAGACTACCTCCTTGAGCATTTCTAACAGTGTAACTGCACTGAAGACCAGATTGACACCAGAGCATAAAAGTGTACAACTACTCTGACTCCCGGAGTTGGCCCCATATAAAATGAGGCACGTGAGGAACACTGTAACCCCTTGGCAGTGAGGAACACAGTAACCACACATGGCTCTGAATTTCTCTGAAAAACTGAGCAAGTGTAAAAAATGTATCAAAAAATAATTACTTTGGAAACAGTATGAATTTTAAACTGTGTCTGAGTAATTTATTGATGGCAATAGCCTTTTCATTTGGAACATCTCAGGAGTGTTCTGAATAATTCTAATAAAAGTTTCTTAAAGATAACCTCCAGTTGAAATAATTCTGCTATAGGTATATTAGATGTTTTTGAAATTGTTTAAAAGCATATCTAACTACTTATGTTTTATTTTTTTTATGAAGTGGAAGACATAAGTATTTTCTTCTTTTAGGTACTAACAGGCAGGTCTTCACTGACTTTGGTAGGGCTTGATACTGTGTTATGACACTTTTTATTATGAGTGTAACTTTTTTATTTATCTTGTGCAATTGATTAAATTTACTTAGTATGTTAATAATGCAGAGAGAGATTTTGCTTGTCTGTTTATTATAAAGAACTACCTCCTCTGAGAGAGAACTACAAAGGAGATATCTGTGAAATATATTAGAGGCAATATCTCAGTATCTTTAATTAGTCTGACTAAGTGAGAAAAAATTCCAAAAAACAAGTTTTTGGGAAACTTGAAATATTTTTTTTTCAGAATCAACTAACATAACTGAATTTTCCCTCCCATTTTGGCTTTGACCTGCCATCTAGCAATTCCTTTGTGACATTCGTCACTGGTTTAAAACATTTTTTCAACATTTTCTCAAGGTTATTTCCATTGCACACCTGCTATAAGTGTACAGTCTAACTGTAGAATTGCACTGCTGACACCTGGTAGTCTTCTGCATATATGAACTCTAGCAGGAGACAAGAATTTTTTTGTGGTTTATAGATGCTTACAGACAAGACCAATACTATTATGTTGCTGCTTGAATGAGAGATGAATACTGTTAATTCTGAATTATTTGGTGCCCTGTTAAGGATGTTTTTGAAAGACCTTAGTCAATTACTTAAAATAATTATGAGAATACTACTCTTTAGACAGCAGTTTTATTTCCTCTGGAGAAAATAAACTTGATCTTTTTAGTAAAGTTTCATTTGTGGCTTCTTTCTATGAATATAAATTTTATGTTTTCATTGTGATGTCTTTTTAAAAAACATTTTGTGCAAGGAGCTCATCAAAAGTTCATTGAACTTTATCCTAAAGTGTTCTACCAGGAGTATATTGCCAAGAATTCTTGAAGCACATTTAAAAAGGCAATACAAATTCTTTTGATTTTTTTTTTTAAGTGGAATGAAGTTTCTTTTATTGCTGTTCTTGAGACAGATTTAAGAAAGAACAGCATAAGATATTATCAGACCAAGCTTTACCACTGCCTACAATAGAGCAGCTGGAGGAGACAAAGATTAGTAGCTAGTGGTAAATTCATTTTCTGCATGAGCAGAAACATCTGTTCACTGATGAGAAGTTCATTTGTCCAACCTTCCAAAAAATTTTAGTTATACATACCCACTTCTCAGCATGAAGCTGAGTTTGTGTGTTGGTGTGCGGGGGATCAAAGATGGACTTTGCACATTCAATATGAATCATGCAAAAGACGTTTTATTTACTTAACTATCCCTTATATACATTCATACCAAGCGCCTATTACGTGCTCTCTGATTGGTTAACGTCCCTCTTACGTGGGGCAGTCATGTGCATTAACAACACTCCCATTGGTCCAATTAGCAACACTCCTATTGGTCCATTTAATTCCTGGTAATGCACCTTCCACGTCATTTGGAAGCTGTGCCACCTTACTTCCTGGTATCTCTTCCTGTGTCCCTTCCTGTGTCTGACTTGGAAACAATCGATGTTCTTCCTGTTTCCTGCTCCTCAAGATGACCTTTGGTATGTGGCTGCATGTTTAATCAATAGGCTATCAAATGGCTGGTTCATTAACATGCCATCATCCTCTAAATATACCCCAACACTGGTGGGGGAAGATTAAAAGTGTGACTGCTTTTATTTATTGCATTTTGTTTGTAAAAATGTGAGCTATATAGAAAGTACATTGATGATGAGAAACTACGTATATGCATACATGTAGTCCTCCCAAGTTGCCTGCCCCTTCTTCCAAAAGTCATAAACTCTCTTTCTTAGTTCCAGCCAAAACTCTGTTCAGCCATTCCAGTCTTCTNGTCTTCTTCCCTGCTAGCTTGTCTTTCAACCCCCAGGGACAGCCTGCTCCTGTGCCTCTAAGATTTCCTTCTTGAAATATGTCAGCCTTCTTTGACTCCTTTGCCCTTCAGGACTGCCTCCAAAATACTCTGTCAACTGGTTTCCTAAACAGGCCAAAGTCTGCCTTCCAAAACTCCTAGGCAGCAGTTCTGTTAACCCCTCTCCTTTGTTCTCCAAGAATTAAAAATTCTATCATTTCAAGACAGCTATGCCCAAGATGGCCTCCAACCACCACATCACCCACAAGTCCTTCTCTGCATAAAATAGGTCCAGCAGGGCACTTTCCCTAGTTGGCTAACTCACCAGCTGTGTCAGAAAAACTCTGCTTTTGCATGTGGCCTTTGCTTTTCTCTATTAAATTGTCTTAATCTTGACCTGTGAGTTTTTTCATCGTGTTTTCTTCCCTTGTCTTGCTGAGATGGTGAATGGTAGACTGGGCTTGGTGGGCACCTGACAGCCAACCAAAGTTAACCCACCACAGGGAATAGCTGTGATCTCATAATCAATCAGGCTCAGTATCAGGAGCTTACAATATAGGTGCAAAGTATTGGGGCCAGGTCTCTTTGACATCTTTATCAATGATCTGCCAAGAGGATTGAGTGCACCCTCAGTAAGTTTGCAGATGACACCAAGTTAGGTGGAAGTATAGATCTGCTTAAGGGTAGGAAAGATCTACAAAGGGATCTGGACAGGCTGGACTGATTGGCCAAGGCCAATTGTATGAGGTTGAAGAAGGCCAAGTGTCGGATCCTGCATTCGGGTCACAACAACTCCATGCAACATTACAGGTTTAGGGAAGAGTAGCTGAAAAGCTGCCTGGTGGAAAAGGACGTGGGAGTATTGGTGGGCAGCTGACTGAAATAGAATGGTCAGCAGGACTAGGGAAATGATTGTGCCTCTGTACTAGACACTGGTGAGGTTGCACCTCTAATGCTGTTTTCAGTTTTGGGCCCCTCACTACAAGAAGAACATTGAGGTGCTGGAACGAGTCCAAAGAAGGACAACAAACCTGGTGAATGGTCTAGAGCACAAGTCTTACGAGTAGTGGCTGAGGGAACTTAGGTTGTTTAACCTGGAGAAAAGGAGGCTGAGAGGAGACATTATCACTCTCTACAACTACATGAAAGGATGTTGTAGCAAAATAGGTCTTGATCTCTTCTCCCAAGTAACAAGCAATAGGACAAGAGGAAATGGCCTCAAGTTGTGCCAGGGGAGGCTTAGATTGGATATTAGGAAAAATTTGTTTACTGAAAGTGTTGTCAAGCACTGGAACAGGCTGCCCAGGGACATGGTTGAGTAACCATCCCTAGAGGTATTTAAAAGACATGTAGACATGGCGCTTAGGGACATGGTTTAGTGGTGGACTGGGTAGTGTTAGTTTAATGGTTGGACTTGATGATCTTAATGGTCTTTTCCAACCTAAATGATTCTATGATTTTATGAAAGGAAAAAAAAAGAAAAAGGATTCATTCTCTACTTCCCATACTTCCCATTAGTAGATATGTCCAGCAACTTTCTGGGAAGTAGGATCTCAGTTGCTCTGGAAGGCAAATGCCTTAAGAATGAATGCCCAACCCATCAGCCCATCACTCCCTCCCTCTGTCCCGCTGTCCCCCTGCCCCCCCTTCCTGCCTTGCATCATTTCTCTTAGCTTTTATTATTGAGCATGTTATCATAGGGTACAGAATGCCCTTTGGTCAGTTTGGATCAGCTGTCCTGGCTATGTCCTCTCCCAAACCCTTGCCAACTGCCAGCCTACTGGCCTTTAGGGATGGCTATGGGGAAGGGTTGGAGAGACAGCCTTCATACTGTGTGAGTACTGCTCTGCAGTAGCCAAAACACTAATGTGTTATAAACACTTCCAGCTACAAATGTAAAGCACAGCACTATGAGGGTTGCTATGGGAAAAGTTAGTTCCTTCCCAGCCTGTCCCAAGGTGCCCCAAAGCAGTCATTTGCCCATGGTCTGTGTTTTGTCTTGACAGTGGCAGTAGCTGCTTAAAGTACAGCTGTTTTTTGCTTTGGCCACTGTGATGGTATGCAGTGGACATTTTTACCCTCAAAGTCTGTGGCTTACTGAAATGGATGCCTTTGATAAACATTAGTTTGCATGTGGTCTAGTGATGATAACATAAATTTGCTTCTAATTTTTTTCTCCTTCTCTTCTACACAGTACACTACCAAGAGTGACTTGTACATAGTGATTAATATTTTTCCTTTAGATTAAAGTAAGATTTTTCAATGAAAAACATTTTGCCAAAAATTTTCCTAACCAAGTTGTAAAAGCAAATCTGCTTGTATTATTCATATGCAGAAAAAAAGATTATGGATACCTGGGAGTGTGTCTTATTTCTAAAATTCAAGAGTGAGTGTGGTACTGTTTGTTTGTTAATCCTAATGGTGATTATAATTATGTTTTAAACAGAATACTCCCAAAATTACTAGTCTTCCAGGAATGCATGAAATCCATTTATGACATTGGAAAAGAACAGGCTACCTATATTTTCCAATATACAATGTTCTATAGATGATTTACAGTCCAAGATCTTGCATATAGGGACTAGGAGGGACTTTTAAATTGGTATTAAAATACCTGTGAAGCCAAGATGTCTCAGGAATGTGCTGTGCTTAACACTGTTATGCAAGTTGGCTTGTTGTAAAAGTGTGTTGAAGATTAATTCTGAAACTATTCTGTAAAATTACTTCTATTTTTTTTCATATATATTTTAGTAATTGCTAATAGAAAAGGTAGCATGGTTTGAATAACTAAACGACAGAAAAATATCTAATTGCTTTCTGTAAGATGTCTCTAGAAATGGCAAATTTTGCCAAAATTTTCACTTTTGTTCAGAAAATATGGGATATAACATCATACCAACTTCTCTTAATTTTGTATTTAAATAAGTATAGAAAACTGCTTTGCTGAAGCAATGGTTGCAGATGCTGATTATTCTGTCTTAAAAGTTGAGACTGAATTTAAAACAAAAAAAAGTAGCTGTGGTAGCTTGAAATGATGAATTACTTCTGTCTCTCTGCTCACATTTTTTTATAATTTACATCCTATCAAGTTCTCTCACATAAGCAGTGCTCTATAAAACAGAAGTGAAATGAAGGTTATTGGTATTATACGACTGCAGTTTGGGTGGAAAAAAACACTAAACCCTACATTTTTAGGCCATTGATCAAATTATTCCTTGATTTACAGACTCCTGGCCTTTCAAGGAGAGCTACAAATCTTGCTTTTACACGCGATTCTCATATAAAACTTTGAGATGTGTGAAACTGTGTTGACACATTTGAACTAAGTACTTTAATTTTCCCCTTCATCATATTGGCTTTCTCTGTCGATTTTGTTTTGCTTAGTTTTTTTGTTTTGTTTTGTTTTGTTTTGTTTTGTTTTGTTTTGTTTTTAAGAGGTTTTGTAGTATAGTTTCTTTGTTTCTGTCTCTACCTTACCCTTGTTAATACTGACAGGGACTGGGATACAAACTTGTGGAAAAAGCCCTCCTTTTTTTTCCTTTGGAAAGAATTTGTTTTAAGGTATCAGTGGGATTATTGCATGTGTAGCTGAAGACAAAATTTGGCCTAGTGACTTGAGCTTGTTTGCATCAGGCTTAGCTGCAGAATGCTGTATTGGGAATTGTTCATAGTGCTAGGCAAATATTGTAATTGCTAGATTATAGACAAGAGCCCTGCAGCAAAAGCACTGAACAAAACAGTCTTGAGCTTGGCATATTTAGATTCTCCTGCTACTGAATTCAGGCTTTGAGATGATCTGTAATTGTTTTCTTCTGGGACTATTGAAGTTAGAATGCAACATTTTAATTGCGTGCAAGCCCCACCCAGCTTAGGATAACTTACTACTGCTTATTTTGGGCAGTTGTTTTGTTTGATGGAAGCACATCTTTCAGTAGATTTCCTGCCCCAAACATTTCCCCTGCCTTTAAAATTACTATCTGATCATATGAATGTCTATTGAAAGTACTAATCTATTATGACTTTGATTTCTAAAATGAGTATTTGTGCAGAATATAGAATCACTGCAATAAATTTGTGACCAGTACAGTATCTCAGTTAATAAATCTTTGGATGATACATGAGGAAGCTGTTGGCTTCCATGGATGCAGGTCAAACCTGGAATCCTAAGGGAAGCATTCTCTCAGAGCTACACCCAAGATTCACCAAAAAGCACCTCAAAAGGTCAGAAATGTGGGAAGAAAGTAAGACAGTTTGAATGTCTGTAGCTAATATGGTATGGGTGTTTTTTCATACATAGTGCAGTTAGTTCACTACAACAGCCTTGCTAAACTTCTGTTTTGACTCTCATGTTGAAAAAAACTCTGTCATAGGACAGGGCAAGATTAATGGAAAACTAGTCAACTGGATCACCCACTTAACCTGGTTGGGGATGTTGTAACAGGCTACAGCACCCTGAGGAAAGGGAACAAAAAAGCACAAGGGTGCTTAGAAGGAGCCAGAAAATGCTGCCAGCAGGAATTTACAAACCCAAATTAAATGTTAGAATGAAAAAGCAAGTAAATATGCCAAGAAAAAAGCTCACCAGAAGTCCTGAAGGGACATAAGTGCCATCATTTTACATTTTCTAAGAGTTAGAAGGCTCTTAGTATAGCAGGTATTAAATTCCAGGAAAGGCTTCAGGGTTGTGAATCTTAAGACTTGTCTTAAATACACACATCCATCAATCCTTTTATTCAAGACTATCAAAGATAAAAAAAGAGGATGCAATTTCTTCTATGAAGGATTACTGTGGTTACTGCATCCATCTGAGAAGAGAGATCCAAATTATTTTTTCTATCTGTCTCCCATCTTATAGTTTACATGGTATTTTGGGATGAACTAGTCTTGATTTTATCTCATTGGAGGTGCTATTTCACAGCATTTAAATCTTTTGGCTAAAGAAAATGAAGTTTTTAAACCCACTTCTGTTCAGTTGATATTGGGCCAGCAATGGGAGTCCGGTGTTTTGAGAGTTGTTCTCATGCTCGTAAGCTTTCTCTCTCTCATCCTCTCCTTTCATCTGGCCTTCCTAGTTAATCCTAGATTAATGTCTTTGGTTTCTTACTGATGGTACAACATCAGCACAATTGGTAAGTGTGTTTTGAGTCTATCGAATGAGAACTTTGAAGGTGGACTTCAGCCGTTTGCATGTAGGATAGGGAATGGGCTGGCAGTCTGCACCATTTGGCCTGGGACTGTGGCACAGTTATCACTGTTAACTTCTTATGGTTCTCCATGCTTGCAGTGTGGAGTGCACACAGGGCTGTACAACACGCTTTCCTGACCTCTCAGTGTTCTCTTTACTAGCAATAATTAAATTTGTTTCTTTGGCTTGAATGATACAGGTTTTTGCACAAATATGCTGTCTTTGCTTTTGTCAAAAGATTTGTTAGCCTGGGTCTTAAAATAGCACTGAAGCATGCAATGATGATAGAGTTGGAACTTCCAATCATTAAAACTACCACTAAGTGTGAGGCACAACCAGTAATGCACCCTGGGGGAATGGCTCAATGGCTTTCACTCCTGCCTGAACTAAGAAAGAAACTTTGAATGTTGAGAAGTGGGCGTTTGGACTGTGATAGTTTTGGCTGACTCCAACTTTTTTTTAAAAAAAGGTAAAAAAAAAAAGTAAAAAAAAAAGTGTGAAGATTCTTCTTTCCCCAGGTCATTTTGAGTTCCGTCAGCTTCAATAATGTTCCCCTTTACATCAATGTATCTTTAAATCTTATCACAGAAGTGTACATCTGAGGATGTTTACATAGTCCAAAAGGAGACAAGAACAGCTTCATTTACCCACTGTATCTAAGGTCCCAGTCAAGCTCATGTCTTGTAGCTTGAACAAGTAAAGTCCTAACTTACCACTATGATTTTTCCAGAATTTTTTCACATTTGTGTGGAGCTGACAATTGTGATACGAAGTCTTTAAGGTAGGAACGTATGTTTAAAGAAGTTGTTTCAAACTTGCACATTTTGCCTCCTGCAAGTAAAATTTGAAAATCTGGTACTACTTTGGCAATTCTAATGTGCTGAGATATATTAGCAGATAGAGAGAACACATCATAACTGTTTTCAATTTTTAATCCTTAAAAGCAATCAAGATGTATTATATATTTAGCAGTAATCATCCCAGTTGCTATCCTGGAGCTAACAGAATAGACGACTATAGGACAGAATGAATTCCTTTATGGAAATATATTATTTAAAATTTAATCTAGTCTAGTGTTTATAGTGACAGGACAGTCATAGATAGCCAATCTCGTTTCTTTCAGGAAATCATTCAATAAATTGCAGCACTCAAGGGACTGTTACTTATTTTCTTACAAGAGAAAATACAAATCAGCAGTGATGATTTTGTCCAAGACTAAGACAGAAGAAATATATATACATATATTTTGAAGCAGAATCTTTCATTTTTGCTGATGCAGTTAAAACACTTTTTGAAATATATTCTGGATGACCCATTAAATCACCACTGTACATCCTGTGTATTTTAGCTTGCAAGTGAACTAAAGATGAATAAGCTAATAAGTTTATACACATATATTAACTACAGGGTATAAGGAATAAAGAAAGATGTATATACATACTAATGAATTGTTTATTGCTTGATGAACAATCTTGTTAGATGAAGGGTGGTGGTGGGGAGATAGTCAATGACTCCCATTTCTTCTAGTTTTCTCTGGGGAATATAAATAATCCTTAAGAAAACACCCAAACATTGCAATAAAACCCAGCATACTCAAACAAACCAAATTCAGTTTTACACTTCAGAGAATAAAGATAGGTTCAAGACAATACTTTAATAAAATATTTTGGACTAAGGAAGGGAGATTATCTTATTGGACCTGGAAGTAAGAATGGCAACAACTGTCATGTACTTTGCAAGAACTAAAGAAGGGCTTCCACATTACATTTTTGAGTGAAAAAACAGGGATTTGTTGTTGGGTTGTCTTTTTTTCCCCTTGCATTTTAAAAGACTTCTCCCAAAGGAACCTGCAATTCAGTAAAAATAATAAAAATTTTCTAAGAAATAAAAACGTAGCAAAATTAATGTACTTGAAATCCCAGGAAGAATAGATTTTGGAAACTGGCTTTATGAATTTTTCTTAGGTTGCTTCCTGTATTTTGCCAGTTCTTTAAACTTTTGACCCATTTTCTCATAAAGCAGTGTCAAAGGTAACAGTAAAACAATCTCATGAGCAGTGCACCTTTATAAAGCAACATTCCCTAGACTAGGACACTAACAGCTGGTTAATATTCATCACTGTAATTTATGGGCACTAGCTGAGAGGTATGTCAACAGAACGAAGTTGTATTCAGCTAAAGGTTTTTGTACTGGTTTTAAAACCTGATTTAAGTGTTCTTTGTTAGCTGGAAAATCGTGGTTTGAAAGTGTGTGAGTCTGTGCAGAGCTGGAGAAATTTCTTCCTTTAAATGAGAATCTAAATTGGTAGCTCCTCAATCAAAATGAAATAGAAGCAGTCAAAAGATCTGGACTACAATGGTGTTTCTCAAATGTTGAAAAGATAATTTAAACTTTCAGAAAAGTGTATACTTTCCATAGTATAAAATTTGTACTATGAGAAGTTTTATCTTGAGACTTGTTTATAAATAATGGTTACTACAGAGTAGAAGACTGTTTGGATCATTGTGTGTGGTTGGTTTAAGTGGACTTGCATGTAAGTGCAAACTGAATGGAAATAATCCATTCTAAATTTAAATGTGAATCTGTATAAAAATTTAAGTTAAATAACTGCCACTTCTGTAAGTGGTATTTAGAAACTTCTATGTCTTCTCCTTTTTGGCTCCCGTTCTCCCTGCACATTCAGCAGTTTAAACCATTTTCCTATTGTGATCCCTGTCATTACTTTTTCAATTTTAAGTGCAGGTGACACTTGTACTTGTGGGTAAACTATGATGACATTACATGCTAGGCAGCAAAATCTTAAAATCTATAAATTGAATTACAGATCTCTGCTCATACTGGTACTGCTCTTTTCCTCAAGTACACAGTGTTACACTTGCTGCAACCATGTAGGCAAACTCCTGGTACTGGGAGGAAATACAGTTAAATAGAGGCCCATAAATTAAAAGCTTATTCTTTCTGAAAGCATTTGCAAATTTATCCTCATCTCATGCACAAGTGTCATAGCTTGCTCTTCTCCCAAGTGAATCTTGTCTTAGCAGACATGTTAATGTGATGTTGTTGTGTAAACTTAATACATTTGCTGCCTATTTCCACAGCCATGTGTGGGTGCATCAGGGAGTGCATATATTTCCTAGCACACACCATTTGTGCTGTGGTGTATGTAAAAGGACACTCTTTATCTACTGGCCATTATGGGCTCCAGTCAGATATAAGTTGTCCATTTGGCTTAGCTTGAGACAATGTCTACCCCAGAATTTGTAGAGTATAAAGCTACAAAACAGAGCTGCTCTACTCAACAGATTGTGGATTTCACATGTGCGGAAAGGACTCATGACTTTAATTGTGTAATTAAATTTCACAGAAAGAGCTCTTCACAAAATTGAGAAAAACATTTTTGCACCCAGATTCTTACTGCTGCTAGCATCTTTTTTGTTTGCCTATTAGTGATGGCTTCCAAATGTTGATGCTTGTATTCACAGATTTATCCCTGTTTCTCCACTCTCACAGCATTCTCATCTTTCACATATCAGATACTTCACTTTCTAGTGAAAAGGACATGAAACAAACGCAATACAGAAGTAAGATCATTGCCAGGTGGTTTGTTTTATTTGTGTTTATTTTTGAATGGTGTGTATGGTTACTGTGTAGAGGTTTACTGTTGATTCTCTGACTACCTCCTTGTTATTCTTTCTGCCCCAATTTTTTTCTTGCTACAAGTAGCCTTTTCTCAGATTTATGATTATCTGTCCATTCCACTTGAAGCAAACTGCTGTGAGATGAAAGGAGGTGTGATATGCCTTTGTATGCTCAGGAGTTGTCAGTGCACTGTTTTGAAGACACAATAACCATATTCTGAGGTATGTCTCTTGATTATCTGTGTGACCCTACTTTTGAACATTTGCAGTTGACTGTACCCTCACAACTTTCAAGGCACACTATAACTGACAGTCATGCTTAGCCTGAGGTGTTTTGGAAGGGGAATTGCAAATCCTAGTCCACAAACATGACTGCAGTCAGACAGAGGAAGAAATATAAGGCCATTTTTGAAATTTGGGGTCTTTGTATGTGGGCATGGAGAAGTTTAATTCAGTCACATTTTTGTAGATGAAGAACTGGACATGAGCTGACAATGTGAGCTTGTAGCCTGGAAAGCCAGCTGTATCTGGGGCTGCATCGAAAGGAGAGTGGCCAGCAGGTCAAGGGAGGTGCTCTGGTGAGATCCCACCTGGAGTACTGCATTCAGCTCTGGAGTCCTCAGTGCAGGGTCCAGGCGCGGGCCATGAAGATGTTCAGAGGTCTGGAACACCTCTCCTACAAGGGAAAGCTGAGAGAATTGGGGTTGTTTAGCCTGGAGAAAAGAAGGCTCTGGGGAGACTGTGACCTTTCTATACTTAAAGAAGGGTTGTAAGAAAGGTAGGAGTAGACTTTTTAATAGGGTCTGTAGTGATAGGACAAGGGGTAAAGGTTTTAAGCTAAAGGAGAGTAAATTATGCCTAGCTATAAGGAGGGCATTATTTACAATGAGGGTGGTGAAACACTGGAACAGGTTGACTGGAGTGGTGAGAGATGACCCATTCTGGAAATATTTAAGGTCAGTTTGAAGGGGATTCTAAGCAACCTGATCTAGTTGAAGATGTACCTGATCTAGTTGAAGATGTCCGTGCTCATTGCAAGGTGGGTTGGACTAGATGAACTTTAAAGGCTCCTTCCAACCTGAACCATTCTATGTTTCTAATTAAATTAGCAAGGTTTACTATTTGTCCATCTGAATTGCTCCTATCTACTGTCTCAGAATCAAAATGCTGTTTTCATCTAGTCACCCTCTTTTAAAATTTTATTTTGATCAGATGTGGAATAGTAGAACTACCATGTGACACAGACTAAACCATTCTTCTAAGAATTATTTGTAACTCTGTATTACTCGAAGTTTTTCTTGACATTAATGAATCTCATGCATTCTGACAGTTTTTTAATATGTTTACACAAAATACCTTTTTCTGGACAATGTACCAGTTTTTAAAAATAGCCTGTCCATGGGCATCTCCCAAACAGAAGAATGATCTTATTTTAGTGAATGTATTATTTGCTAGAAATACTCTGGGCCACTGACTCATTTGTTTGAATGTTATTATTATTTCATTCAACTGCTGTCTTCTTCAATGCCATTGATTACAGTTACAAAATACAGATTTTCAAAGCTCTTAGTCATACAGATTACATTAACTTTAATACTTTGAAGATCTCAAAACTTCCCGATGTTACAGATGAAAGCAAAACTGGCAATCTGTAGTGAGGGAATCTCATTTGAATCCAATTGTACTGGAGAGCTTAGTACGTGGCATTGTTAGAACTTTTCTGCATGAAGGAAACACATTACAAAACAATTATAATTTTATACTAACACTGGTAGAACTCCTAGTTTCTTTTGAAAAAAAACCCCACTGTTTCTGTTACACTTTAAACAATGAGTTTGCATTAATTTGGTAATTTGGGGCCCATTTGAAAATTGGCGTGTAAGAAAGAATAGGGTACTGTACAACCAAAATAAATGTTGACATGGGAGATATACCACTATATTTATATCAGTACTATTGGCAGATATTTTCTTAAGAATTACAAAGCTCTGATGAGGGGACTATATTGAAGGCTAAATTAAATTCTGACATGATTATAGCATCAAAAGATGATAATTTGCCTATCATCAATGACTTTATGTCAGGATCTAATTTAACTGATAGCTTAAAAATAGGGATGCTTCTTCTTGGGACTTCTGTAACTTTTCTTCAGTCGTGTAATTATTTCATATTTTTGTGTGTGTAAATAGTTTCCTCTGGTGTATCTATATCAAGTGAAACACAAATTGTATAGACACCACTGAGCGTAATTAATCTTCTTTTTTCTCTTTTAAAGAAGATGAAGAGCAGTAATATAGGAAATAAATATTGTGGGAGTAGATTTATCTCCCAAGCGAGAGAAAACAGACCAGCTATCTCTAAGGGAGGAGATAGTTTTGTCTCTGGCCTGTAAAACCTGTAAACAAGGTAATAGTCATGAACAATACTGAAACAAGGGACAGGAGGAATAATAGAAAAGCCAGGCTGATAACTAATTATACTTCTTTACTTCTGGCTAGTCAGTGCCTCTTTTTATATTTGTCTTCAGTTTAGCACAGGATGCAGAACTGACAGTTGCACCAAGCTAGTAGAAAAAAGAGAGGGTGAAATCTTGGAAAAATCTATGGGAGTTGAATTGACCAAAGAGAAACCTTAAATCTGCTTTAGAGTGGGATACTGTCTTAGGCAGCCTGTAGTAAAAAGTAAGGGGAAAACAATAAATAAACTTACAACATATTCACTTCAGTGTTTGAAAGAGTGTTTGAATCCAGCACTTTGGGGTCATAGTGTCTTGTTTGTTTGGCATTCTGATAGACAGAACTTTACCATTTTAATCTATTCTAAACTGTTACAGAAAGGAGCTTCTCTATAAACTCCTATTTGATAATTTTAGATTGTCTTATTTTAATTTTTTAAATTTAAATTTAATTAGGTGTCTATGTTTTTTAATAACTTCCTCTATATGTTGCCCTAATTTGCTGTTTCCTATTAGCAAGTGAAAAACCCATGATTTTAATTTCCCTCTTTTTTAAATTAAGATTTAATGAGGCATATATTGTTAATACTTTAAACCATAAATGATGGTGTTTTGCTAGCTCATAAGGTAATGCTAATTTTTTTTACCTTTTTATAGCAAGTATATATTTTTATATATTTTGAAGTTTATACAGTGGCTTAACAGAGGAAGTGAAAGGTTGTTTTAAACAAAAAGGAAACATTTAGGAATTTCATATGTAGGAGAATGGTAAAATATGCTTGAAAAGAATCAAATTCGTATGTCATTATATCATTTAATAGATTATAATGACAACATAAAATACACTTGTTTCGAGTTGACCCCAGTAGGGAGTCAATTCACACCCAGATAGTTGCTCACACCTCCCAGCAGCGTGGGGGTGTGACCCGAAAGGGTGAAAGTGTGAAAAATAGATTGAGAAAAAGACAGTTAAACCAAAAGCTGTGTGCACAAGCAAAGCAAAATAAATTTATTCACTACTTCCCATTGGCAGGAAGGTGTTTAGCCATTTTCAAGAAAGCAGGGCTCCATCATGTGTCACTTTTACTTGGGAAGACAAATGCAATAACTTCAAATGTTGCCCCCTACCCTCTTCTCTGTAGCTTTTTATTGCTGAGCATGATGTCATATTGTATGAAATATCCCCTTGGTCTGTTGTGGTCAGCTGTCTTGGCTGTGTTCCCTTCTGAACTTCTTGTGCACCCTCAACATGCTCACTGGTGGGGCAGTGTGAAAAGCACAAGAGGCCTTCACATAGTGCATGCACTGCTCATCAGTAACTAAAACATTAATGTGTTAACAACACTGTTTTAGTTGCAAATCCAAACATAACCCCATACTAACTACTGTGAAGAAAACTAAGTCTATCGCAGACAAAACTAATACAACACTTTTCTTCAAAGTTCTGGGAGTCTGAGAAAGAAATAGACTGGTGGAACCATGCTCTGCCCTCCCTAAAACAGAAACAGGAACAGCCACCAGAAAAAAAAACAAGATCAAGGGGATCCTGTATCCTCAGGTAGGCTGAAGGCAATTGCTTAAAGGAAATGAATGAATGGAGGCAGGTGAACCCCTTCCTTGTCCACCTCATCTTTCCAGGTGCCTCTGTACAACAGGTATGAGGCTCTGGATGTGGAAGGCCAGTCAAGATGATACGGATGATGGTCCATCTACCAGAGGTGTTGTCAAGGTCAGAAACGCCTACCCCTTGTATCACGACCACCTCCATGAGGAAGAAAATATGAGTTACAGTTGCAGACAACTCCCTTCTGAGGGGAACAGGGGGTCTAATGTGCTGGACTTACCCTCCACTTAGGGAATTCTTCTTCCTTCCTGATGCCCATGTTAAGGACAAGACTAGAAAATTTCCTGGCCTGGTATAGCCCTCAGACTTTTACCCATTACTGCTCTTCCATGTGGGCAGTGATGAACCATCAATGCATAGTCCAAAGGTGGTCACAAAAGGGCCTTGGGATGTCTGGTGAACTAATCTGAAACACAGGTTATTTTTTTCTCTCTCATTCCAGTTATGGGTAGTGACATTGGAAGAAACAAATGGGCCTGGTGTCTCTGCCACAATTTTGAGTTTTTCAGTAGAGGATGGCCTACACAGATCAGGCTTGGTAGTATCAAATGGGATTCACCTTTCTCGAAGTGGGAAAAAGGTCTTTGCTCAGGAGCAAGTGAGGCTCATTGACAGAGCTTTAAACTAGGCTTGAAGGGGAAGGGGAATAATAATAGTTTTGTCCATGACAAGCTGTGGGATGACACACCAAGGTTAGAGGGATTGGGTGCTGATGAGGGCCATCAGCACTTTGCTCTCAGTGCTGGCTACACTGCTGCACAGTTGAAGTCTTATGGAGATTGGCCAGGGGCTCCTGAGGTTATAGGACCCAACAGGGGAACACCAGTGAAATACCTCCAAGGAATTAAGGGGTCTTCCTCTAAGAAGGTGACAAGGCCAACAGCCAGCTGAACTATCTCAGGATCACCATCCAGCAAGAAGAGCAACTGAGCTGTTGAAGGGCCTGAAGCACAGGCCTTATGAAGAGTGGCTGAGGGAACTGGGGTTGTTTAGTCTGGAGAAGAGGGGGCTCAGGGGGACTTTATTGCTTTCTACAACTACTTGAAAGGAGGCTAGAGTGAGAGGGTGGCTGGTATCTTCTCCCAGATGACGAGTGATAGGACAAGAGGGAATGGTCCCAAGATGCACCAGGTGAATTTCAGGGTGGATAAATTTTTCTATGGAAAGAGCGGTCACGCATTGGAACAGGATGCCCAGGGAAGTGGTGTAGTCACCATCCCTGGAGGTGTTCAAAAAATTTTGGGTGTGGCCCTCGGGGACATGGTTTAGTGATGGATTTGGCAGTCCTGGGTTGATGGTTGGACTTGATAATCTTGAAGGTCTTTTCCAACCAGAGCAATTCTATGATTCTGTGATTCTATGATTCTATGAGCTTCGGCATAGCTTCTAAGCGAATGCATGCAACATGGGCTGCCATGAAGAAAGGACTTGATTCAAAGTCAGTTTATGTAAACATGTGGATGGGTGCTGAGGGTGGTTCTTTTTTTCTTAGAGGCTTCTGGTATCAATTATGTGGTGCAAACTGGATGTAATATGCTGCCTTGGGGACACGTGTTATGAGGTTCTCAGGTCCAATATGCGCATACCATCATGAATCTTAAGGACAATTCAGAACTGGTCACTTTTACCAGCTGGCTTTGTTTTAATGAATATTTAGGCTGTGAAATTCACCTAAATTGTGAAGAATAAGTTTATTTAACAATCTGTGATAGTTTCTCCTTAGCACACAAAATGTGATTTAAGTTTTTTAAAAGCTCTTCAAGAGACATCTCTGAGGAGCACATAGAAGAAGGAAAAAAAGGTTACCAAAAGTGAGTCAAGCACACACTTCACTAAAGAAGTATTTTGGTGCCTAAAAACGTATAAAATGGATATACTGTTTTCCACCAGGCTGCCTGAGTGGTGGGCTGTTCTGGTAATGAAAATGATCAACAGTAGAGAGCCTGAAGGGATATCTTGAAATTAGAGCTGATGGAGCCCTGAATAGCAGAGGATCTGTGAGGTCCACTGTGAAGCAAGTCATATGATCCAAATATAGCTTAAAGCCAAATCTATTCTTTTACCACACAGTGTCAATAGGAAAAAAACAAAAATGAAAATAATTACAGTCATGTAAAAATTAAAACAGATGTATCGCTTTGTTCCAGTGGCCAGAGGAGAATACTAATGAGGCAACCTCTGAATAAGAATTGTTAATAAAATCCTTTTTACAAGGCAGTTGATTTAATTTGCCTATACAACTTAGCTACTAAACACACTATTAACACTTTAAATTCAAATTGTTCAACATAATTTTTAAGGCTATACATGAGCCGTGTGGCATTCTAAGGGACAAATCTTTCCTGTAGGCTGCTTCTGGAATAGAAAAAGGTGAAAGTAACTTTAGGAAAAAGCGGGATGGTTTTCTTCCACTTCTATTCTCATTGAAGAGAGAATTTTGCTTCTATTCCAAATTACAAGTTAAAGGAACTAGAATTCTTGAAAAAATCCTTTTTTAAAATATACAGCTCTTGCTTTCAATAATGGTATTTTCATTTTTTTTAATATTAGAATTTCTTATAAAATTTAAATAATTACAGAGGACCTTTAATGGCCTAAAGTGTGTACAGCTCTATTTTAGGTGCATGAGATACATGTTTATAAAACTGTCTCTAACATTTTAGGGCATAAAACTGTCTGGTCAACTAGTAGATGAAAAACATGACATCAGTACTTACTTTAAGAATATCAGAAGTGTTCAAAAGCTGAATTTGAAACTTTTAAGAGAAGGGCCATATAGACATTTTAATAAGAATGCTCCAGAAACTGTAAATATTATCATCAAAATTTTTGCCATTGATATTGAAAGGAAAAAAGAATTTTACATTAATTTAAGGTTAAATGCCAAATGAAAGAAAAATATACTAGCAAAATGTGGAATATGAACTTTAATCTTCAGTGATCAGCTACAATGCTTTCTTTTTTGACAGCCCTTCCTCATGCTCCTGTTGAGTCTTTAGGTTGCAAATTCTTTAGGAAAGGAATCTTGGGTTTGCATCTATCAATCAGTAAAGTACTTGTACTATTTCTGTCAGTGTATTTTTTTTTTTTTAAAGGAAAAGGTGATACTTGGATTGCACTGCAAGTACATTTTTCTATCCTAAGTGATTACTACCCTTATAAAATACACTTATTTCACTAAAGAATTTGAAAGTTTAGGATTGACTATTTTTTAAGAACTATCATTATTGTATTTCTCTGTGCTGAGGAACTGATCCATTAATCACTACGTGTAGTACATAATCTATTTCTTATAATAATAATTCTACTGATGCAAATTAAATTAAATTAAACACCTTGAGTATATTTTTCTTGTACTGGAAACTTAGAGTGAGCCTGTTCTTTTTCTGTTTACTTTCCCAATTACAGTTAGCCCCATTTTTTCTAGTTGGTGCAGGCATAAGACATCTATTATCCTACTGTAGAATTTGTAGTATAAGCTATGTATCTGATTTCACTGGCAATTCTCACTGTAAGTAGCTATTATTACTTTAAAAATATGTTTTTCTTTAAATAACAAAATTCTTCTTGTTTTTGTGCTCATAACCATGTTGTACTGTTTAATTTCAAGATGTTAATTAATCTGCCCTCCAGAAATGTCAGGCAGTGCTGCTGCCATTGTTGCTTATCAGTCTGCGTCTGTGCTGATCTGTGTGCATGCATGTTTTTGTAAGGAGGTGGGAATAGTGGGGGAAGATGTGTTAGTGCCTGTGTATGCATTGTGAATGGAACTGGTAATTTGTGATGTTGGCTGGTTTAATATTTGTAGATTTGACTCAGCAAATGATGAGGAGAGTGAGGTACAAGAGAAACTTGCTTTGTTGTAGCTGTTGGAAACCTGCAGGACTCACTCCAGGTTCAAGCATATAGGATTGTCTAATCTCAGAAGTTGGACTCTCCACTTTTCCACTAAAAAAGTACAACCTCTCATTAATTTTAGAAGTCTTTAAAAAGGTGTTTTGTGTTTGCACAGCTTTGATAATAGAAGCTACCCTTAGGACACATGAATGATTCTGATGGAATTAAAAGCAAATGTGGTCAAAGACACCCTTTGCCAGCTTCCTCTTACCATTTCTATAACTTTGCTGGAGGTTTCTGTCCCCACACTTCTGCTGACATAAGTACATCTTGCATTCCTTATTTAAAAGAGTATGTGAAATGATCTGTGTAGAAAGCAACAAGTATTTATTTAGTTTTGGAGTTTTTTTAAACTGTTCTTATTTTTCTTAATCTAGATCTCTTCACAGATCTGGCTTAGGGAAAGGTTAAGCATTTGTGTCAATATAACTGTCAGGAGAGAAGTGTGGGAACAAGCAGCTGACAGTGGGTGAGAGGTGATAATGATTTAAACCAGACTTGCTGCTGAGAAGTCTCTAATGTAAATCCTTGATGTAACTAGACTGTTATATTCTGAAGAAAGGAAAATGAAAATTCTTGGAAATTATGTCAGTGTTCAACAAGACCAGAATTTCATATTTATACAAGTTCAGTAACAAACTACCATTGAGTTCAATGAGCCTGAAATCCACTGAAGTCAAAGGTATGGAGTAGTCAGCGGTATGGAGTAGTCAAGAGACACTTTCTGCCTCTTAGTATCAGATACTACACTGTCCCTGATGTGGTGTAAATATGAGCTGTGCTAAAAGAAACTTCCTCCCTTCTTTCACTCCTGCTTTTGGCTGCATGTGTCCAGTATTTCCCTTGAATCAGGTCCCATGACAGAAATTTAGCCTACCACTAAAAGAATAAACTCAAACCAAACAAAAATTACTTTTCCATTAGGTTGGGTGGCTGAAGTGACTCATCCTGCAGCTGTGGATTAGTTACATCTGATGCAAGGGATTGAAACATCAGCAGAAGCTGGGGAAGAGACCACCCTGGTCAGTAATAGCTCACAGTGTCTCCAAACATGATGTCATGTTCTGGAAGAAGCCATCTCACCCTCCAGCCCACTTCCCTCCACACCCCTGCTGTCAGCATGAGTTTCTATGTGATGATGATGTGAAGCTGAAGAACTGACCTGTGATATTACTAGCCTGGATCAAGTTTACCAGATAGTGACGCAAAGTCATATATTCCCATAAGGGAAAAGGTAATTCAGAGCAGGGTTTAGCAGCCAGGACTATAGTGAGGCTGCTTTTCACAACAGGGACACTTGCTTAAAGTGCATGCAACGCTCTTGAATTAGGATATAGCATCTTAATCTAATATAAAATATGCCTTCTGCACTCATGCTGCATCTTCCAGTTGCCTCCTTTACATCTGAGCCAGTATCCTTGTGTTGTGATGAAGGCAGCCAATTCAGAGAAGTAATCTGGTCAAAAACTAAATTTTAAAAATCAGTGATCAGAATCTACATTAGTGGTAGAAATAGTTTTTTTTCCTGGTATGATTTCATTATGCAGACAAAGATAGGGTATAGAAATGGGTCTCCTCATAAAGATGGTGATCAAAAGAATGATTCTATCGTAATTGCAGTTATGAATAGCTATTCTTCTATTACAAAAAGGGAGGTATTGTTTTTCTTAATTGTTTAAATTATTTCTGGGAACAATTGTGTAACTTATTTTGAAAGCAAGATGAACATTAATAGGCTGTGAAAATATTCAGTTTGAGCTTTCAGTATAAAATGCAGTCATAAATCCTCTCGCCTTTTCAATCTATGGGAAAGTTTCAGACCCTCTGAGAAAAAACAGGGAAAAAAAGAATCCCTTTTACTCTCAAGTTAAAGACTTTTTCTATGAGTATAGATCTGAAGATCATTATCTTTCTGTAGCATTATGATACAAAGCTTTTTCAAGGAAAAACCTCCAAAGTATCAAAAGTTAGGAGTTCAGACTCAGCCTGGCGGCTGCAGCAAGGAGGATGAGTCATGATCTTGTTCAGAAATTCTTGGTGGCTGAGGAGAGTGGTAATGTGTTGTCGTTGGTGGTATATAGATCTGTGGCTGGTAGATGTTACTAACAGTCCCAAAGGACTGAGAGAGGCTTCCCCTTTGTCAGCAGATCACCATTTTGCCACCTGTGAGATGATGCATTTTATTCTTTTTCTTTTCTCTCTTTCTCTTGAGATTTTCCTGTCCTATTTGTATGGAACGGAGAAATACGCAACACTTTGTTGAGGATGGACCCTATTCATCTTGTAGTGTGAAGGCTGAGCTAGCATTGCAGATTTGATTCAGGTTCAAAGGCAAATTAGGAGTAGGAAAGAGCTTTCTATTTAAGAAAATTCCATTTATCCCTGCAACTCCAAGTCAATGTTGTTTTAATAACCCTAGGGGATCCTGACATTTTCCCCCACACATTTACCTTAGCATATCCTGTAGTGGTCCAGCTTCACACTGACTGATAGACCTGGGCAAGTCTTCCAGACTTGGGGTTAGAGAGTTTAGATGCTTTTTCAGAGATAAACATAAAAAATAAAAAATTTAAATTAATTTATTTTATTATTTAATTGCTTATTTATTTAATATTTTAAACAAAATTAAAGTAAAACATGCAAGAAATGTTTTTATTTGAAATTTACAGTCACTCAGAAGATTGTGATGGCAAAAAAAATTATACCTGTATTTAACCCCCCCCCTCCTTTCAGCAAAAGTGTTACCTAAATTAAATACAAATTAATGATTCATTTAGGAACTCTGAAGCTCCATTTTTTTCTGGCAAAATTCAGTATTTTCTTCAATACTCTATACTGTTCCTTAGATAATTCATGAGGCACAGATATGTAACCGTAGAAAAGCAGACTGATCTTCACCCTGTTTCATCCTTGTTCCAGGAAGAAATATTTGTGTAGGTATTTGTGGGAACATAGCTGGGAAATTTCTCATCCAGCTTCTTTCCCAAGTAATATTGCCACAATTTTCTCTTTATGGAATGGTGAAAATAGGTATGCATGTGCAATCATTAAAATAAGAAAACAAATACCTTGTTCCGTAAGTTGATGAATTGGTTCACAATCAGCATAACACACAACTAAAAATGAATTGTGCTGATCAATCTTCCAAGTTCATCCTGTTGTCTCACTGAAATCTCTAGTCTTTGTATTTTATTCTCTTCTGTTAAAGTCTAAAAGAAACAGATTCTCAAAAGATAAAAAATGTCCAGTGCATTTTTGGCGTTGTTCTAGTTATAAAAATGAATCAGACCTTTCCTCAGCCAACTTCAGAATCACATTCCCAACTCTAGCATGTGAATAGATCTACTGAAGTTAATGGTAAGGGGTTTTTCTGGGTTCTTCATTGTTAGCCAGCTTCTGCTCCTTTACTAATTTCAGCTGAAGCAAAGTGAAATTGTGCTGAGTGTTTCTGGAAACCCTTCCTTTCAGAGGAATCCAATAGCTTGAGAGAGTTTTTGTTTTCAGAAAATTGAGCTTATTATTTACCAAAAAAATCTCCCCATCTGCAGATTCTATTGAATATGTGCTTTTTTTGACTCCCCTGAAGAGAAGGATGAAAAATAGCTCCAGGATTTGAATCCACATATTTTTGTTTTCTGATCCTATAATATTGCTTCCTGGTGATGTTTATAATTTTTTCTTTTGTCTTCCATTGGTAAGAAAATATATGCAGAGCTTTTAAAAGTTGCTTCAGTGGATCTAGTAGAAAGTGAATTACAGAAAACCATTTTCTTTCCCAAACAGCATTCCCCTCGAAACAGCTAATTATTTTCATATTTGTGGGCATCCCCTACATTAAGACTTTTCTGAACTCCCACGATTCTAGACTGTCTAGACTGTCTTGGTTTCTGACCTCCCAAGTAAAAAATCCAGTGGAAATGTAATGTCAACACACTTCTCCTTAATGTCTCTGAAAAGGCTTACTCTTGTCATAGTTTCAAGTTCCTCAGCTGCAAATCTATTAATTACAAAACAGATAACTAGGACCATACAAAAGCAGTAAAAAATCCTGAACTTTGATATCATCTTAAAACAGCAACAGAGGCTAGACCTCTTGGTAAACTAGCTAGTACTAGTAAAGGACTATATTATACAATATTCAAGCATATTCTTCATTATCATCTGGAAAGCAAAAAAAAAACCCACCTCAAGTTCTAGATATTGTTTCTTGGGCACTTGCATAACAACAGAAAGAATCCCTTTCTTTTAGTTTTTTGTTTTGTTTTGTTTTTTTTCTAAAATTGTAAAGATAGATTTTTAAAATTCCCAGAATGGCTGAAAATACTACTGAAAAGAGTCTGGCTCCACCTTGTGTACAACCTCCCTTCAGGTATTTGTTCACATTGATGAGATCCACCCCAAACCTTCTCTCTAGGCTAAACAGTCTCAGCTCTCAGTCTTTCCTTGTATGTTAGATGCTCTGGTGTCTTATTTGTCTCTGAGGCCTTTTGTTGGACTCTCACCAGTATGTCCTTGCTTCCCTCATACTGGGGAGTCCAGAACTGGATCCAGAAGTCCAGGTCTGACTTCACCAGTGCTAAGCAGAGAGGTAGGACCACCTCCTTCTGCCTGCTAGCAATACTTTGCCTAATGCAGCCCAGAACATCACTCACCTTTGCCACATGAGCAAACTGCTGACTCATGTTCGACTTGGTGTCCACCAGGACCCCCACATCCTTTTCTGTCAAGCTGCTTTTCCAGTGGGATGACCCGCAGCATATTTTGGTGCATAGGGTTGTTCCTTCCCAGGAGCATGACTGCACTACTCCCTGTTGAACTTCATCAGGTTCCTATCAGCCCATTTCTCCAGATGTAGAGGTCATACTACTTTGCATGGCTAATGTGATCATTCTTCTGATCCTCTGAAATGTACTTACTCACCTAGTGTAATACAAATTATGAGATTATTTTTGTTTCTCTTGAAGCTTGTCTCCAAATCAGAGTACACTTGTGCAATCATGATCAGGCTCTTAGTCTGTAACCAAGTGTTTCTTTTTCATATGTCAGTTTTGGATACTTGAAGCAGAAGTTAAGTCTTGGGTTTATTTCCTGCTAATTCAAGGATATTTTGTATATTTCTTCAAACTGTGTATATATATTACAGTTTGCTAAATCAAATTGGCATAATTTTGTTACTTCTAATCTCATTCTGTCTAACATATTCAACCTCATTAAAAGTAAAACTCAGTAAGAACAAGAAATAATAACTTCAAAGAATCTTTTGCTAGATAAATAGTGTGCTGATATTGGCATGAATGTATTCTGAATTGCCATAAGGTCATGTATGTCATAACAAAGATAAAATCCTATTTCCAGTTTATAAATGTTACATGATAACTATTGTGAGCCTCATTTGTTTTATTTCTGTGGTTCAACTAAATTATATTACTTTTTGTAACTTCCTAGTTTAACAACAGTCATTTGGGGAATAGGTGCAGACATTTGCAGAACTAATAAGAGAATTAATATTTCTGAAGGCTTTGGGAAGATTGCCTATTTCAAAACTTTTTATGGAGCAGTTTTTGCAAACGTTCTTTCAATAATTTATTCTGAAGTGAAGTTCTGATCTTCTAAATTCACCTTTCTAATTGTGATAAAAAAGTACCAAGTGGGCTCTTTAACCTTTGCTTCTAAGATAAATTGAATGTTTGCTTATTGTTGAACATATGCTATTAGGAATTTCTCCAAGTTACTGATGTTGGTGATACTGAAGTGATTTTTTTTACCATTGGAATCCTTAAAACATCTCGAAAAAACCATAATCTTTAAACCTGCTAGTAGCCTAATAAATTCAATAAAATTCCAAATAACGTAAGGAAAATGAAGCAATGAAAATCTTTTTAGTGGCTACTATCAACTCCATTCTTCGGTCTTACTCAGGGTTAATTTGTGTTACTTTTTCCCCTGAACCCTTATCCCAGCTACCATCAGATGCCTCACCCCCAAGTCCTGTCTCATACATCCCAACATGAAGAATGGCTCTTCAGTACATCTACACTGATAGATGATTTTTCCTACAATTTATTTTTTTTCCTGAAAGGGATGTAATTTTATAGGGGATTTTGATTTTTCACCAAACTTTTCTGTCCATATGATTACATTTCCAACCTTTCACATCCATGAATCTGTATTTATAGTTCCTGAGTCATTAGTATCTATTTTCTATAAATGTTGGAAAACTTTGCTCTTTCTTTCTTAAAAAAACACAAAGAAAACCTAAATAAAATAAAACAAAACTCCCAAACCTGTGGAAAAACTGAGGGACCTAGCATAGCTTGTCTATGAGCAGAGGAAAAGAAGATATTTTACACATTTTTGAATTGTTATTCTGAATGAAATTAGTAGCTTGAGACACCAGACCTTTCAGGACAGAGTCTTTCCGAAGAACACCATCAAAAAATCAGTTGTTCCAACAGCCCAGGCTGTAGTCATCTGTTCCCAGGGGGTGTATATACCAAAACCTTTCCACATTAACAAAGTCTTTAGATCAAATTCCACTTCTCCAAAAGTTATCTGACACCATCACTGAGAAAAATCTTACATAACTGAGTGAATTTGCATGTATAAGGCTGTCATTTATTGTTTCAGGAAAAATACGTAAAACCTTAATACACAAACCAAAATCACAGTGCTAAAATAAAAGTATTTAAAAGGGGAACATCTTCATGTGCTTTTTGTCTATCAAAACAGAGCTAAATCTAAACTGAACATTTGTAGTCTATAGTTTAGGATCCAGAACATTTGCTGGTGCAGTTCTCATGAGTGTGTGCTGGCACCAAAAGAACTGAAGGGTGACTAGGAGAGACATTCAGGTTGTCTGAGAAAAATTTCTGGAAATAGTCCCCTGTTGCCCTTTCCCCCTCCCCGCTCCCACTCCCTTCTTTTTTTTTTATATATATAGAACTTTTAGATCACAGCTTATATTCTGTAGATACAGAACTTTAAAAGAGCTGTTCCTTACCCAAATCAGACTTCCGCACAAATGTATGACATGTGACTCAAGTGATTATGACATGCTAATTTTTGAAAGGAGATGAGAGGTAATAATTTGTCTCCTTTTGTTATCTACTTGGACTGCTGTTGGGGATCCAGGCAA
>VZRW01000860.1:208011-218839 GCA_013398125.1 Aegotheles bennettii | reverse complement strand
TTCTGGGATTCTGTGAAGCCTGGGCTTGAAGTTAGGAACCTGCTGGCTCCCGAGAGCCAAGAGCCAGGGAAAAGCCACCCAGTCCAGCTGACATTCCAGCAGGCAGCTGGCAGCCCTGTGGCTGCTGCTCCAGGGACTGGGTTGTCCACGCAGCCACGTGTAGAAGCTCCACTGCTCTTCAAGAGGGGGTGGCCATGTACAAGCTGGAATTGCAAGTGGCCATCTGGGTCACTGAGCTCCAAGTGCAGGTCGGAAGGCAGAGTTTTAAAAGAGCAGATGATTTCACAAGCATATTCCTGGGGTGGACAATAGGACAATTCCCAGGTGGACCTGGGAACCTGCTCACCTCCCTTCACAGAGGGGTTATGGTCCAGTCTCAGGGCAGCACTCCTGTCCCAGTCTGGGCCCACACTCCTACCCACCATACCATGCCCTGCAGGAGCTGCCTGGGAGTGGGGTGAGGAGACACAACACCTACAATGAGGAGGTCCTGGTGAAAGGTGACTGAGTTGGCCACTGAAGCTTCTGCCCCTGTGTTTCCACACACAGCTTCTCCCTCTCCAAAACAAGGATCCTGCTGCCTGCACTCCACAGGGACACCCAGGGCACACAAACTGGGGCAAACATCAGCCATCCCAACCATCAGCCATCCCAGCACTGGGATGATGCCCCAGTAGCAACTGGTTGTGATGGCCTGAACAGTTTCCCCCTCTCCCCTCTCTTGTGCTCATGGGCTGAAGGAACCCATGGTCCAACCATATCTTGGGCTGCAGGAGAAGTGTGGGCAGCAGGGCCAGGGAGGGGATTCTGCCCCTCTGCTCTGCTCTCATGAGACCCTTCCTGCAGTGCTGGGTCCAGTTCTGGGGTCCCAAACACCAGAAGGACACGGAGCTGTTGGAGAGAGTCCAGAGGAGGCCACGGAGATGCTCCAAGGGCTGGAGCAGCTCTGCTCTGGGGACAAGCTGAGAGGGTTGGGGGTGTTCAGCCTGGAGAAGAGAAGGCTCTGGGAGAGACCTTACTGCAGCCTTTCAGTGCTTAAAGGGGACCTATAAGAAAGATGGAGAAAAACTTTTTAGCAGGGTCTGCAGAGACAGGACAAGGGGTGATGGTTCTAAACTGAAAGAGGGAAGGTTCAGACTAGACCTTAGGAAGAAATGTTTTACACTGAGAGTGGTGGGACACTGGCCCAGGTTGCCCAGAGGTGGGAGATGCCCCATCCCTGGAGCCATTCAAGGTCATGTTGAACGGGGGTCTGAGCAACCTGATGTGGTTGAAGATGTCCCTGCTCACTGCACGAGGATGGGACTGGATGAGCTTTGAAGGCCTCTTCCAACCCAAACCATTCTGTGATTCTAAGATGGTTCAGAGTCTTAGCCCCATCCAGGGCTGATTTTTCCCCCACCCTGGGCACTCTGTGTGTGCGATGCTGCCTTCTCCACAGTTCAGAACATCCTGAGTTGATCAGGACCACGCTCATCCACCCTCACCTGAATCCTCATGAATCCAATTGCTGTTTGAAAGTGTTTCCACGTGGCTGCACCTTTGTCCCAGGGTCACCACCAGCGAGATGTGATGGGTCACTCACTTCTCAGCCTGCACAAGTGACCATCTCAATGACTTGTAGCATTTCTGCTTCTGATAGGACACCAATGAGCCAAGAGCTCTCCAGGAGCATTGTGTGAACGCTTTCAGCATGGAAAAGGCCTGCAAAACTCAGAGGATATTCTTCTGTGCACAAAAGAATTCATAATGCTGTCTGGGGAGGAGCCTGGCACTTGCCCAGATGCTCACGGGAAGCCTGGTGGCTTCATGACTTTCACGTAGCCAGTAACTACTCCTAAACAACCCCTGTGCTGCAGTGTCACTGCAAGGAAATTCTTGCTGCCGGTGACCCCCTAGAGCAGTAGGCAGGACCGGTGGGGTCAGGCTGTTTGGTGCTCAGGAGGTGTGTGGTTTGTAGCAGCCTTCTGCCATGTTCTCCTGGGCACCATGGGAGGACGCAGCGGTGCACGCTGGAGGTCTGGTGGAGCACAAGCAAGCTGCACAATCACATCTGGCCCAAAGAACCACATGCCCAGTGTCTGTCCAGAGCTTTGAGCTTGTAGGCTGGTGAAGTTTCCACCTGCCCAGCAGCACAGGATCTCCCCAGTGGTGGGCGTTGTATCCCAAGAGCCCCCAAGAAGGAGCAGTCCAGCATAGACCTCCATCAGAACCAACCCATCTGAACTCTGGTGGCCAGCTTTCACTCTCCATCTCCAGCCAGCCTTAAAAACAGCTCCTGGCTTGCAGGACAGAAGCTTTTGTGCCAGAACCAGCAATCCACTGGAACAAACCCCTACAAGGACAGCAAAAATGCTTGGTACTTCCACACTGGAGGTCCAACCCCATCCACCCATCAGAGCCTTCTCCTCACTGCCCCAGCCCCAGCACAGCTGACCTGCAGAGCACCCGAAGGCAGAGGACCCTGCACAAGGGTGAGAGAAGGAGCTCATGATGTAGGACAAGAACTGGTGCACGTTCCCTCCAACAGGGGAGCGATGAACCAGACCTGGATCCAACTCCAGCACCTCCTGGACGCAGCCTGTGGTCCTCATTGGCCATGCGTGGCCCAGAAACCCCAGATGCTGAGCACAGTTATGTCTCCAAGGGGTCTGTAGGTGCCAGCTTTAGCCTGGTGCCCAACACCACTGTTGTGCCAAGCGTGCAGTCTCCACTGAACACCACAGGCACTTGTACCTGGATGTCCTAGCATGTGTGAAACACCTCATGCTCTCAGTCTCCAAGAACATCTGTGACCTGCAAAGTGGGACCCATCACAGTGACGGTGAAGATGCAAAGGAGGAACCATTGACATGAGGCAGCAGGAGCCTTGTGAGGGGCACAGAAGCCACATCACCAGGGGCTTTACTCTCTAGAGCCTGGAGGCCAGCGTGTGGGGCTCGTGCTGCTGGGTGGGTGGTCATTGTCCCTTGGGCTGTGCATCACCCCACAAGCACCTGGGGTTCTGCAGACAGGCCCTCCTTTGCTCTACCAGGGTGTCCCAGCAGCCTGGCCAGGACTGCATCCTCAGAGAGGGGCAGCTGCCAAGGACCAGGAGGAGCAGGAACTCCCCGTCCTCTCCTCTCTGTTTTCCTGCAATCAGAGCTGCCCTGTGGCTTTCACGGTCATTGTGCCTGGGGCTTTGCTCAAAGCCACATCTCCCCATGGAGAGGCTCTGGCTCTGGCTCTACAGCTCATGGCACAAGAGAGAGGCCTCAAAATGGGGCAGCATTCCCAGGCACTGCTTGTGGGCTCTTGCCTTTCGTGGAGAACAGCAGAACAACATCCACATGAGACAACTTGGCCACCCCCCAGTTCACCTTTAGCAAGACAGGGAGGGAGTTTTTGAGTTTTGCCTCCTCTTGTCCCAGTGGGGGTCAGTTCAGCCCATCATTGTCCACCTGCCTGGCCAGGTGGGCTGCTGCACCAGGATCTTTCTAGAGCTCCTCAGGAGAGTGCTCATGGTCTCCTGTGTGTCCATGCATGGAGATGGTGGTCCCAGCACGGGACACAGCCAAGCAGGTCTGATGCCCAGACCCAGGGCTCATGGCATAGAGCTGCAAGGGCTGCTGGCTCTGAGATGTAAGGAAGCAAGTGAAAGCATGGGGGTGCTGTCTGCAGAGCCTCCAGAAGTCCAGGAGCAAGTGATCCCACAGCCTCACATCCGGCCAGGACAACACAACCATGTTTCCAGCAGACCCAGCCAAGGTGGACCTGCAGACATCTGCAGCTAAAGCAGGTATGAAGGGACCTCCCCATCAATGGGACAGGGATTTGTCACAGGAATGGGCCAGCAGGTTCCACCCAGTGGGTTCAGGATGGCTGGGGCTGGGGCACACTCTGCTGCTCCGTGTCTCAGTCCTGTCTGACTTGGTGACGATGATGAATTTATGACCTCCCACCCACTGCTGCAGGAGAGTCTGGAGCCACAGCTGCTTCCAGAGGGTGTCGTGGGAGCTGCGGTTTGGATGAATAATTTTCCAACCCTGCAGCTCAGAGCCACGAAAGCCAGAGGAGGAGAGAGAGACAACAAAACAGTAAAACAAAACAAGCCTCCAGCTTGGGCCGCCCAGCGAGTTCTGTGTTGTTCTTCATATTTAGCCTGGCAGCATCCAGCCATCACCCTCCACCAGCCCCTGTGCAGAGGTCAAGACCCTGGAGATGAGCAGGACCGTGTCCATTTGGACCTCTCTTCCCACCATCCCCCCCCCTTCCCATGGCTGCCAGAGCAGGGGCAGACTGGGTTAGCACTGCCAAGCAGCAGGAGAGCACCCAACCCTCAGATCTCCTGGGGACCCACAGCCAGGGGACCCTGACAGTGTCTGCTGGGCCACCACAGCTCCTCGATCCCACAGCTTCTTCATTCACCAGTGCTGAACCTCCCCCCGTCCACTCCACAGCACAGAGAGCCCAGTGCCTGCCACATCTTCACACAACCCAGTACCAGGGCATTGATCCCACCACAGGGAGCCCATGGTGCCCTGCCACATCCCAAGCTGGACACCTCCATGATACCAGGTGCCTGGCACCAGACTGTGGGTGCCCCATGTAACCATGGTGTGGGGATGCCCACTGCCCACTGTCTCTTCCACCTGAACTGTACCAGCACCTGGAGCAGCAGGACTGCAGCCTGTTCCTCCCCAGGTTCTCCAGAGTCCTCTCTCCTCCTCACTGCCATCAGCCACCTCCTGGAGAGCAGAAGTGCTTGGGCTAAACAGATGCAGGGTAGGTCTGAACTCCAAGTGGACTTCCTCTGGGGACATCCGAGCAGGACCAGAGCCCAGGTTGCCTCCCCAACACCCTGCTCTTGCCACGTGCCAGGTTTGCCATGGCTTTGGCTCCCTGACCCTGCTGATGCAAACACTTCAACAAGATCTTTAAGCATGAAGGACACTGAACCACAGTTCTGATCCACTTAACAGGTCTTGGACTTAGCTCTTCACCTCTGTTCCTCTTCATGCCCCATGGCTTTTTGCAAGCATGACCTCCTAGAGCAAGCACTTCAAGGCATTTGAGGCTTGTGCTATTCTGTGCCTTGGGCATCCTTCCCTCTCTGACTTCCTTGGCACCAGCCCTCCCCTGATACCTCCAGCCCCCAGCCTTCCCCCACACCCCCCAGGCAGCTGGGGCAGCATGCTGGGCACTGGGGCTTTCTGCGTGCTTCCAAGCATTGCATTTACATTTTAGAGAGCTTCTGGGAGCCCTTGATGGGCCCAGACTGGGCCTCACTGGTGTTACAGCCTTTGGATGGCCCCGATGGGAGCAGGGGCACCAGGAACATCCCTCTCACCTTTGTCCCTGTGCCTGACCTCGAGTGCCTCCTCAGGGTGTGCTACAGGCTTACAGACACATCAGAAGCACCAGGCTCCTGGCTCCAGCTGCATTCAGCCCATTCCTGCTGAGGACCAGCTTCAGAAGGAGCCAGGCATGGTGAGAAAGTCTGGAGGGCTTATATTCTAGAGAGGTCACATCCCAGGAGTGAGTGTCCCCTCCACAGAGGTGTCATAGATGAGGTAGCTGAGGGCCAGTCCTGTCAATTCCTACTTTTCTCTGGTGTCCCTGTCCTTCATGAGGCTGCCTTGGGCTCTCTGCATCTCCTCCTTCTCCTGCAAGCCCTTCTGGAGGGACCGCTTGTCCTCTCCAGCCTGCAGCATGGTGGGGTCTCAGTCTCTGCCATGACCTTGGCAGTGAAAAACAGCCAGCATCCTCCTGGTGTGCAGTAGGGACTGGCTGTCCTGGGAGATCAACAGCCAAACTGGGATTCTACTGGGGTGATCCTGAACCCTCTAAACTCTGGAAGGCAATCAAAAGGGGGCACAAACAGTTGCCTCGTGGGAGCAGGGCAGAAGATCCACTGTGGGTTTATTCCTGTGCCCCCAGGTCTGGTTCATGCTGAGAACAGAAATAAAACAACCTCCAGCCCTTTGACCTCACTAGCACAACCTGCCTTCCAGCTTGGGAAGGTCCCTGGCTGGGTGTCCAGGGCATTGGCAGCACCTTGGGCCCAGCGACAGCACAGCACTGCCCACCACCTCCCTCCGCTCTGCAGGGAGGGCATCACTGAGTGACAAGGTTGAAGTCCACCAAGTTGTCCTGTCCAGGCCCAAAGCTGGGTTAGCATTTCATTCCTGGTCCTTGGACAGGATCTGACCAGTGCTGTGGACCTCAGGTCCAAGGCTGAGATCCAGAGCCAGACCACCTCCATCACGTTGTGAGTAACACAGCCCTTTCCCACCACCTCTGCCTTCCCTGTGCCCCTGGCAAGCAGAGGCAGCAGCTGTGCTTGCAGCAGCTCACAAGAGCTGGACCTTGTTCCCCACTCAGGCTGCACTCTGAATTCTCCCAGGTTCTTTTTTCCTGCTTTTAAACGAGCTGTAGGAAGACCTGCTCACCGTGCAGTGTGGAGACAGCAGGAGAAGCATACAGTTTGGGTTGGAAGGGACCTCAAAGCTCATCCAGTGTCATGGGCAGGGACACCTCCCACCACACCAGGTTGCTTCAAGCCCCAGCAGTGCTTAGAGCGCTGCTGGTCCAGTAGAGCAGAGGACCTTCATCTCAGCATTACTGTCCTGATCCTGATGCTGCAGATACTGCAGGGTGGTGGTGCCTGGGCTGGAGGCTCAGGGCAGAGTAGCAGGAACACACTGGGCCCCACAGAGAGCAAAGCACTGGTGAGGGATCCAGTATCTGGGGGGGCTGGTGGTGCTCAGAGCAAAGCCAGAGTTTCAGGACCATTAATCATAGAATCCCAGACTGGTTTGGGTTGGAAGGGACCTTAAAGCTCACCCAGTCCCACGTCCTGCCACCTCCCACCACACCAGGCTGCTCCAAACCCCATCCAACCCGGCCTTCAACACTGCCAGGCAGGGGCAGCCACAGCTTCTCTGGGCACCCTGGGCCAGGCTCTCACCACTCTCACACCAAACAATTTCTCCCTCCCATCCCATCTCCATCTCCCCTCTGGCACTTGGAACCCGTTCCCCCTCGTCCCATCCCTCCCTGCCCTTGGCACCAGTCCCTCTCCAGCTTCCCTGGAGCCCCTTCAGGCACTGGAAGGTGCTCTGAGGTGTCCCTGGAGCTTTCTCTTCTCCAGGCTGAACACCCCCAACTCTCTCAGCCTGTCCCCAGAGCAGACCCCTGTGGCCTCCTCTGGACTCTCTCCAGCAGCTCCGTGTCCTTCTGATGTTGGGGACCCCAGAACTGGTCCCAGCACTGCAGGGGGGGTCTCACTTGGGATGTCATCTCCCCCTTCAGAGGTACCACGTGCTGAGGTCTCACGCACAGCCACAACCCCACCGTGTTTGACCCCAGAGCCTCATCTCCAGCCCTCCCAAGCAGCTCCCTGTGCTCGGGGGGTGCAGCAGAGCGTGGTGGGGTGGGGTCTGGGTGGAGCAGCCGTGGCTCAGGGGAGCAGCCAGTGCTGCCCAGCTTGCTGTGGAGCAGGGCTCTTCCCACCTCCCCACACCTCATCCCGCCGCTAGAGGACAACACACAAACACGTGTGAGCCTTGCAGAGGAACATCCACTCGCTCGATCGGAACGAGCAGGATCTGCAGCTCCCGGGGACTCCAACCAGGGCATGGTGCAGCCTGCACCGCTGGCAGCAAAGTGCAGTTTCACCGAGAGCTGGCTGAAAAGTGACACTTCCACCCCAGAGGGACTGATTCAGAAATTCCAGGTTTACCAGGGAAGCATCAAAGCTCTCTGGTCCAAACGTCTCCATGTCCAGGCTCTGGGTTCTGCCAGGAGCCGGGCAACCCTGGAATAAACGAACACATCGGGCATTACCGTCTGTTATCAGGTCTCAAAGAGACACGGGAATGAGTCAAGCTGGAATGAGGAGCGAGCAGAAAAGTCAAAGCAAAGTGAGACACAGGCAAAGCTCTCCAACTTCAGGCTGGTTTGCTCCAAAAACAACGTGAAAAATGTCATTGCAGCCCATGCCTTCCTGAGGAAATGGCTCTGTGTCAGCAGCAGGGTGGTTTTCAATGGGAATCTCTCCAGTGTGATTTTTTAAGAGCAATAATAATAATAACAATAATAATAAATTATAATTAATATTAATAGTGTGCTCAGCCAGAGCCCTGATCCCCGAGGAGGACTCACTGAGTGAGAACTGCTCAGGAGCTCTCGGTGAGGTCGGTGTCGCTCAGGCTGCTCAGGCTGGGAAATCACAGCCAGGAGAAGACAGGAGACAGCCATAGTCCTGATGCTTTCTCCAGGCTGACACCAAATTCCTGGCTGCTGTCGGAGCAAATCCAGCCACTGCAGGCTGTGCTAAAGCCCCACGTCAGAGCTGGAGGGGAACTTGTCGGTCGAGGATCCCAAGCAGGAACCCTCTCTCCAAGGGGGGCTTCCCGTCTCCCCACCGAGCAGTGTTTTACATTTGGAGCTGTCAAAACACATTGCAAGCGTTGAATTAATGACATCCCCAGAATAGCTCGTGGTGGAAGGGGCTTAATTCCAATTAAAACTGTTCCTGCTCCTAGACCAAAATCCTCTACACTCGGTGACAAAGTTTCCACTGACTTCAGCGGTGATTGGGTTTCAGTCCTGAAACTGCAGGATCCGAATGGGCTTTGCAAGTGAAATAATCTCAGATCCTGCATCAGCCAGCCCAGGAGCCCTCAGAGTCTATGCATCAGCCCTGTACCCTGAGTTCCATCCTGAGCAGGTTTCTACAGAGGAGATACCAGCAGTGACTCAAATACCTCAAGCCCCCCCAGCACCAGGTTACCTGGAGCTTTTTAAGTCTCCAGTTTTTCAGGCTCACCTTCCTGAACCCAGATAACTCTTCCAGATCTTTTATCCAGAGATAATGGGGGTAGAAATTAGGAAGCTTTTTTGCCAGAAAGAAAAAAGTATTCAGAGGAAGCGGGGCCATGAAAACCATCTCCCAGTCTGTGCTTCAGCCATGTGGCATCTTACCCTGGCATGGTCACAGCCAGGGGGGTGACTTTGTGGGTGCACTTTGCAGCCACCCAAACCTGAGCCCTTCTTTCTCTGCCCCATGCACTTCCTGCAGCCATGGCTGGAGGGAAAGGCAGAGGAAGGAACACACAGCTCTGATGTCCAGATCCACTTAAAGCCCAGTGGTCAACTGTCTTTCTTCAGTGGGAGACACTTCTGTCCAGATGTCCTGCTGCTGTCTCCATTACAGACAGGATGCACAGCCCAGGAGAGAGAGACACAGCGTGGCTCCAGCCAGACTCAGCCCCTGTCCCTGAGCCCACTGCCATGGGAGGACAACAATGACCCCAGCCAGGGGCAGCATGGGGAACCTGAACAGCCAGTGGCGTTTGCAGCCTTCTCCCATTGCAGCTCCAGCACCCTTTTCTAAGCAAGTGCTTCTGCTGCCCCAGAGCTCAGTAGCTCCTTGACACCCAAGCAGCAGGAAGTCCTGTTCTGATGCACATCCCACCCGCGGGACACCCCGAGGCCCTGGGGCTGGGCTGGCACAGGCAGTACCTCCTGGCTAAGCCAGACCTGCTCCCTCCTGCATGATGGAGCTCCAGATGATCTGGCTTCAAGCCCCCACTCTATGGACTGTTCCTCTACTCCGACCTCTGATTACTTTACCCGAGGTTTTAGGCACTGGAATAGGCTTTAGGCACTGGAATGGGCTGCCCAGGGAGGTGGTGGAGTCACCGTCCCTGGGGGGGTTCAACAAACGGGTTGATGAGGCACTTGAGGCCATGGTCTGATGGTCTAATGGTCAGGAATATGATGGGATAAAGGTTGGACTTGATGACCCTGGAGGTCCCTTCCAACCATAATGATTCCATGATTCTATGAGGTTGGAAAGAGCTCTTGGAGCAAACCAGCCACCTGGTCCTGGGACCACCGCAGCGCAGCTCCTGCACCCAACCTTCACCTGGGCAGCAAGAGTAGCATGTCCCACCGTCCTGGAGAGCTGGCTGGAGAGGTCCCCATGGAGCTCCATCCCCCCAGCCCCTGCCCCATGGATGGGGACAGCACCGCGGGACAGACAGACCCACAGCTCCCAGCGCACTGCGGGGTGAGCTCCCCGCTCCCTTCTCCCCAGCTGCACCCGGACTTCCCAGTCGCAGCTGGGTTTAGAAGCCGACGCAGACACACAGAGTCCTTTATCTGGGGTTGTATTTCAGCGTCCCGGAGTCTGGAGCCCTCGCAGTGCTGCTCTGGTCCTCCTGCCTTCCGATTCACACTCCCCTGCCCTGCCGGAGCCAGCTCTGCCTGCCCCTGCCCTGCTCTCTGACAAAACACTGTTACAAAACAAGCGCAGGTCCCGGAGCTATGAACAGGTCTTTATTTGTTGAGGTTTCTTTTTTTTTCCTTTTTTTTTTTTTTTTTCCCCCTTTCTTCCCTTTGAATGAAATTCCTGCCAGCTCTAAGGGAGAGAGAGAGAGGGAAAGAGTAGAAAGTTTAACTCCTCCCATTGGAGCGTCTCACGCCCCTGCCCAGCCCTTGAAACCCAATAACCAAGATCATTCAACAATGCCTTCCCTTCCCTGGCTGCATCCTCACCGCACTCCGACCCGCAGGAGGTGCCCCGAGCCCCGCACACCGGGCAGCCCCAGGGCTGCAGCCAAGGCCACCATGGACCAGCTCTTCTTCTGGGGCATTCTCCTGGCCTCCTCCACCCGCGTCGAGGCAGTGCCCGCGGAACCAGGTGCTGAGCCCTCGTGCCCACCGCAGTGCCACTGCGAAGGGGATGGCATCCTGCTCTCGGTGGATTGCTCCGAGCTGGGGCTGGAAGAGGTCCCATCCAACCTGAGCCCCCTCACTGCGTACCTGTAAGTACAACCCT
>VZRW01000860.1:141365-199284 GCA_013398125.1 Aegotheles bennettii | reverse complement strand
CTCCCCCCTCTGCTCCCTGCCCGCCCCCCAGGCTAAGCAATATGCCACAGCCTCCCCTCTCTCCCTCCCTTCCTTGAAGAATAAGCTCATAAATCTGCCTCGGGCAATGAAAACACTGAGCTCATGGCCCTTAGATCTGTGCGGGAGGAGCTCGAGCTGGCGATTAAAAGAGTTTAGGGTTTTCTTTGAAAAGCTCTTTGATTCTGGCAGAGGCTCCAGTGCCAAAAGGCAGTGATGGAGCTGCAAATGCCTCTCCCCCCCCCTGCACCTGCCTGGGTCAGGGAGCAGCAGGAGGGTGGAGGAGGGAAAGGGAAACACGGAGCTTCCCAGCTCACTGCGGTGGGGGCTGAAGGACCCCCATCACCCCCTCTCAGGGCAGTGGGTGCTGCTGCCTTCCAGCCCAGACCCTTCAGCCAGGGTGCCAAAATGCCTCCAGAGCTGTGGAATGAGCTGCTTCCCCAGGTTCCTTTTTGGAGGAGCTGGGCTGGGTCTCAGCAAGCCCATGGGACAGATGGACACTGCTGCTCTGGGCTGCTCTGAGACAGCTCAGAGCATGGGCCAGGCCCCTTGGGGACACTGAAATGGGAACATGACCTTCAGGCACCCCAGGGAAACAAGTCTGGATGGGGAAAGGAGCACCAAGGGCTCAGCCTGATGTTGAGTTCCCTGCAGGGTCCTGCCTGGGTGTCAGGGAGCCAGGAGAGGCTGTGGGGAGCCAGAGAGGAGCTGGGGCCAGGACAGGTATCACCACAGCATCTCTGAAAAGAGGTGGGAAGAGATAGGGGAGGACTGTCAGGGCTGGGAGGAGCCTGAAGTCTTGGAGAAGGACTTGAGTTTGGTAGGAGCTGAAGAGACATCAGAAACAGCCTTCATGAAGAAGAGCAGGACCAAGGACAAGCATCTGGTGTTGCAGTCAAGTCAAAGCAGAGCCAGGCTGCAGCCCAAGTGACAACAGGAGCTGTGCCTGTGGTGGGGAGCAAGGGGAGGGCACAGTGAAGCTCAGTCTTGCATCAAACACCCAGGAAGCATCAATCACCCAGGATGTATCAAACACCCAGGAAGGGGGAACGCAAAACCCTTCCCAGATCCACCAGTGCTGGACAGTGATGAAGGAGGCAGCTCTCCAGTCTCCTCCCATCCATGGGATGACAGGAGGAGTCTCCCAAGGTATCAACAGCTCTCCTTCTCCATTTGCCTTGTTTGGAGTCGTTCCTGTAGCTCTTTAAACCTCTTTGAATGTTTTGGAAAGGAAGAGCAGCCCCCATGGGAGTGGAGCGAGTCAGACACATCTGTAAGGGTAGGACCAGCTCAAGGGACCTGCTGTCTCTCCTGAGCAGCCACAGGTCCCACTACAAAGAGACCCCAGGCAGACAGGATAGTTTCCAGCACTGAACATCCCCATGGGGCACCAATTAGTAACATCCCCTTCGTTCAAAGGGAAGGTGAAGCCCAAGGACCACGTGTCATCCCATCGGATGGGAACTGAGGGGTGGGAGAGGAGTGGAAATGTGGTCTCTTCCCTGAATTGCTGATGACAGGACGAGAGGAAATGACCTCAAGTTCCATCAGGGGAAGTTTAGGTTGGAGATTAGGAAGAAGTTCTTTACTGAGAGGGTGGTTGGGCACTGGAATGGGCTGCCCAGGAAGGTGGTGGAGTCACCGTCCCTGGGGGTGTTCAACAAACGGGTTGATGAGGCACTTGAGGCTATGGTCTGATGGTTCAATGGTCAGGAATATGATGGGATAAAGGTTGGACTTGATGCCCCTGGAGGTCCCTTCCAACCAGAATGATTCGATTCTATTCTATTCTATTCTACTCTACTCTACTCTACTCGATTCTATTCTATTCTCTCTCTGCTAAGGAAGGGGGTGTGAGGGCAGGGGGTGTACTCATGAGGGCAGGAATGGCTGCTGGCAGGGTGCCCCACATGTGTGTTGAAGGGTTTTGTAATGTGACACTGAGCCCTGCAGACCACCAACCCCTGGGACATCCTGGTGCTGCTGCTCAGTGCAGGTGGTGCCCTGTGCACATCTTCATCTGTGCATGCATGAAACAAGTAGGAAAGGCTTTGGCACTTTCAGGCAGAAATTCATCCTCTCTCTTTCCCGGAGGACATGAGCAGAAATTCTGGTTGCAGGGAACAATCTTTGCAGTTTTGCTGTGCCCCTGTTTGTGGCTGCACCAGCCATGGGAGCATCTCGGTAGCACTCTGGGTCAATCCGGCTGTGGATGGGACAATAGCTCCTGCTGCTGTTCAGCATCTCCCAAGGGAAGGATGAGGTGCAGAGCCACGTACCTGAGCTGTCAGGCTTTCTTCTCCCTGTACACAGGGCACTGGGGGTTGTCAGGTATTGTCCCAGGCTGTTGTCCCAAGGCTCTGTCCCAAGGAGGTGACCTGTCTGAGCAGCATGTGCCCAGGGTACCAGGTACCTTCAGGGTCCAGGGCATTCCAGGGACTGGAACATCTCCCTTGTGAGGAAAGGCTGAGGGAGCTGGGGCTCTTTAGCTTGGAGAAAAGGAGACTGAGGGGGGACCTCATCCATGGTTACAAATCTGGAAAGGGTGAGGGGCAGGACGATGGAGCCAAGCTTTTGTCAGTGCTGACCAATGATAGGACAAGGGGCAATGGATGCAAACTGGAGCACAGGAGGTTCCATGTGAATCTCAGGAAGAACTTCTTTCCTGTGAGAGTGCCAGAGCACTGGACCAGGCTGCCCAGAGAGGTTGTGGAGTCTCCTTCCCTGGAGCCATTCAAACCCCTCCTGGATGCGTTCCTGTGTGATGGACTCTGGGTGACCCTGCTCTGGCAGGGGGTTTGGACTGGATGATCCTTCGAGGTCCCTTCCAACCCCTAGGATTCTGGGATTCTGGGATTTTGTGCTTCTGTATTTGCAGAACCAAAGGTATCACAAGACAGGACCTCGACTATAGGTGCGTGTCAGGCTTTAATTGTGGCACTGATTTCCTGTGGCACTGAGTTCCACGGGTTAATGAGGTGCCTGCTGCACAGTGAGGTTTTACCTGTGCTCTGGTGGGTCCTCACTGAGCAGGGCCAGCCTTGCTCTACCTGTTGTCTTTAACTTCTCCTCAGCTCTGGGCCAAACCAGCAGGTTCCCGTGCTGCAGGTTGTGTTTGCAGCTGCAGCACTGCGCAGGGAAGCGCCTGTCGGTGTGGTTATTGTTGTGCTTTCATGTGGTGCAAGATTTATTAGTGACAGAAGCATGAATGCTGGAAGCCTTGATTTATTGAAGCAGGGGGAGAGGAAACATGTTGCAGCCCATGCTGGTTGGTGTGGTGGGGCTGAGATGAGCTCGCACACACTGTGAAACTGCCCCGCTCTGCATCACCCAGTGGTACCAGGAGGTAGAGACACTCCTTTTCCAGGGGGTGACTTCCCATGCCCATCTTGCAGATGCTTGGAGAAAAGGGCTTCTACTAGATGGAAAACACAAAGGCTCAGACTTCTGGGGACAGACAGGTGCCCCATGAGCTTTGGCTCCCTTGTGTGGTGGAGGTGGGAGATGCAGAGCTGGAGTGCAGCACAACAAACCTGGACTCTTCTCTAGCTCTGTCCCAGCGTTATGGTTTACCCCAAACAAGTCTGCTTTTCCTGTGCCTCAGTTTCCCCTACTAATAAATCCTTCTCTGATGTGCTTTGAGCTCCACTGGTTAAAACAGTGCCACAGAAGAGCTGGAGACTCTTGGCACTTTCCATCCACGTGCCCGGACCTCTCGAGCAAAAACACCTTTTAAAAGTTTATTAAAAAATTCTTGAGCTTTGTATTCGTTCAGCCACAACCCGAAGAAAGGTAACTCTGAACTCTCAGGTTTGCAGCCTGCCTTTCATGTCCACTGAGCTCATCCCTCCCTGCTCACGGACGCAGCCACAAGTCAGAGCAGCCACCCGAAAGCTCTGGTTCAAAGCTGGGGAAAGGCTCGTGGGCAGCACCGGTGAGCTCTGGAGAGGAAGTGAACCCAGCTGGTGAACTACAGCTTGGCCACAGCTTCTGGAAACCCCAATCCTCCAGTTTAATCTGTTTCCTATGGGAAGCTACCTTGCATACTGCTTCCCGAGCGTATGGGGGTAAAGAGCTGCTATTTCAGCCCGTTGGCTGAATCAAAGGAGAGGAAAGATTGGCTTGGGTTAAACAAATGGATTTTTTTTTTCAGGTTTCCCATGCAATTAAAACTAAACCAAACCAAAACAAAATGTGTTTGCTCCGGGTATCCCTGAAACATTTTGCTTTGACCCAAAAAAGAATGCTTTGTTCCAGTTTTTAGTTACTTGACCCTCTTAAGTGAAGATCTTACAATGAAATATTCCTCTACTTCCCCCCTTCTTTTTTCAGGCAAGCATAATTTTCCCTTTTTTTGCCCAAAATGGTGTGGCTTCTGGCTGGGGAAGTCATCCAGCCGAGCTGGTGCTGTCATTTGGTTTTGCTTTCAACACTGTGTCCATCTTTTCACCTCCCCCTGCATAGACCCACAGGTCCCAGCCGAGCAGCATCCTCACCCCAGGGCTGCGCTGGCTTTCCAGGGAGAATAGGGACTGGCTGGGAGAGGGGAGGAAAGAATCCACGAAGGCTCCTTTTGGCTTCAGAGAGCTCCTCTGGCTTTTCTGACTATCTCTGGCTACTGCCAAGACACCTCCAAAACACCTTTGAAATGTCTCCAGCATGTTGGGCACCGTGACTGGGCTGGAGGGGAAATCCACATTCCCTTTGAAGTCTGGATACTTGAGCAGTCTTAGAATTATAGGGCTGTAATACACAGGAATGTGTGGGACTGTAATTGTGACTTAGATCCTTGGATGAAAGGTGCTATATACATACAAAAGGTATTATTATTATTGCTATTATTATTACTATTATTATTACTATTATTATTATTATAGGGCCGCAATATGTGGATTGGAGATGAAAGTAGCACCAAAAGATCCTGAAAGACGAGATGTGTCTTAAGGAAATTTCAGCTTGGGATTAGGTTTTGTCTACACGGGGGAAGCAGAGCAGGCTGGGAGAAGTCCTGTGTGCAGTACGGTGTGACTCCCAAACACAAGTTGCTCTGACTCTCAGAAGGGTGTCTCCAAGAGGAGCTATTCCAGAGTGGGTTTTGCAGAGGAAAATGACATCAGATGTTTTCACTGTTCTTTCTGAGATGCTCCCAGTGCTGCCAGGCTGTCACAAAATAAGTCCCTGGTGCTTAAGCCATCCCATATGAGAGACACAGGAACTGGTGACTCTTAGCAGGGCTCAGAGGCTGGGGTGGAAACTGGAGCAAGCTCGCAGCAGAGAGCACACACGTGCCCCTTGAGCCTCCTGCACCCCAGCAGAGACAGGGCCAGGTCCAGCATCCTGAGCTCCCCAACCTCTTCCCAGCCATCAATCACACCTCTCCCTGAACAGCTCTGGAGCTGAGCATGAAGGAAGACAGGGATCATCTTTGATCTTTCACAGGGTCTGTGGCTCTGTGCAGCCTTTGCCATCAGCCTCCAGTTGTGCCTCCTGCCCTGTCCTGCACTCACATCTCATTAACAAGGGGGGACTCCCCACAACTGCACCCAGAGGGATTCTATCCTGTGTCCCAGGCTTTGCCAAGCATCAGGTTCCACCTCAGCGTGCAGCTCCAGCTGCCTCTCCTGGGGAGGGTGTGGGGAGGACTCAATCTGCTCTGATTTCCATCAGCTTTGAAAGCCCAAGCAAAATCAGCCAGAGTTTTTCCACTGACTTCAAAGAGAGAAGGGCAACGAGGCTGGGGAGAGGTCTGGAAAACAAGAACCAGCTGAGGGAACTGGGATTATTGAGCCTGGAGGAGACTGAGAGGAGACCTTATTGCCCTCTACAGCTCCCTAAAGGGAGGTTGTAGTGAGGCTGGTGTTGGTCTCTTCTCCCCAGTTGCTGATGACACGACGAGAGGAAATGGCCTCAAGTGCCATCAGGGGAAGTTTAGGTTGGAGATTAGGAAGAAGTTCTTTACTGGGAGGGTGGTTGGGCACTGGAATGGGCTGCCCAGGGAGGGGGTGGAGTCACCGTCCCTGGGGGGGTTCAACAAATGGGGTGATGAGGCACTTGAGGCCATGGTCTGATGGTCTGATGGTCAGGAATATGATGGGATAAAGGTTGGACTTGATGACTCTGGAGGTCCCTTCCAACCATAATGATTCTATGATTCTGTGATTTGGAGAAAAGGTCTTTCTTGGCTCTCCTTCTGCTTGGGCTGTCACCTATGGGAGTGCAGGGGCAGGTCTGCACTCAGCTGGACTTGAGAAGAGCCAAACCAAAGGTGTGGGGGCCAGGTGGAAGTGGGAAGGATGGTTCTGCTAGAAATGAACCCCTAACCAAAGGGGGCTTTCTCCTTTCCTGGGTGGCAATGCTGGCTCTGTGAGATCAATGTGGCACTGGGATCTACCTGATGAGTTCCAGTGGGAATCAAGCTTACCCTGTTGGACCTGGTCCATGGAGTCAAGGAGCAGATTGAACCGATGGCACTGGTGCACCCAGAGACTCCTTCTGAGCACCCAGGCCTCCATCCTCCTTCAGTGCTGCATGAACCAGCAGGCAGCTTATTGCTTTAGCCTGGAAGAGCTTTTCAATTCAACTGTGGCTATGAGAGGGGGTGGTGAGCAGGTTTCTGGCAGGTACAAAAAGGGGGAATTTCAAAACTCCTGAAAGGAAGGGTTCATGAAGCCTTCATGTTGTAACTATGCTTGGTGGTCTTGCAAGGAGAAGAGGAGGACCTGGAGTGCCTACCAGATCTACTTTGACTTCAGAATCAGCTTGAGAGCTTTAGAAAAAATACCTTTCTCAAGAGATGTCCAGGAGCTTATGCAAGATGCTACATTCACATCAAACCAGACCTCACCTGCAAAGCAGAGGCTGCTTGGAGAGCAGAGCCTTGACACTGAGACGTGGGCACAGACATGTCAAGCATTGTCAAGCAAAATCCTCCTCTAAATAAAGACAGGCGGATTTTCAACAGCCCTGAACTACCAGAGGTGTCCCTGGAGCAAGGGATAGAATCACAGAATGGTTTGGGTTGGAAAAGACCTTTAAGATCATAGAGTCCAACCATTAACACATAATCACAGAATCATTGAATGTGCTGAGTTGGAAGGGATCCATCAGGATCATTGAGTCTAAACCCTGTCCCTGTGCAGGGCACCCCAAGAGTCACACCATGTGCCTGAGAGCATCACCCAAATACTTCTTGAACTCAGGCCTGGTGCTGTGACACCTGCCCTTTTTGAACTTCCTATGGTTGGTGATTGCCCATCTCTCCCATTTATCAAGGTCTCTCTGCAGGGCCTGTCTCCCCTTGAGGCAGTCAACAGCTCCTCCCAATTTCGTATCATCTCCAAACTCACTTAGTATTCCTTCGAGTCCTGCATCCAGGTCATTGATGAAGATGTTGAAGAGGACTGGGCCTAGGTTGGAACCCCACTGGTGACCAGCCACCAGCCTCATGTTACCCCAATCACCATCACACTCTGTGCCTGTGCTGTGAGCCAGTTGCTCACCCATTGTGTCACACGGTTGCCCAAGGTCCAAAAAGATGATGTCCACTGGCTTCCCTTGATCAGCTAGGTGGGTTACCTTGTCATAGAAGGAAATGAAGTTTGACACACAGAACCTTCCCCTCATGAAGCTGTGCTGGCTGTGACAGATGACTGCGTTGTCCTCCAGGTGTTTTTCAATACCTCCTAGAATAATCTTTTCCATAATTTGACCAGGCACTGAAGTGACACCGACTGGCCTGGAGTTTCTAGGGTCCTCTTTCCTGTCCTTCTTGAAAATTGGAACAATGTTAGCCAGCTTCCAGTCAGTCAGCTGGGACCTCTCTGCATTCTCAAGACCTCCCAAAAATCATCAAGAGAGGCTTAGTGATGACATCAGCTAGCTCTTTGAGGATTCTCAGATGAATCCCATCAGGCCCCATGGACTTGTAGGGATCCAACTGTAGCAGCAGATCCCTCAACAAGTTCAGGGTCAACTGGGAGTTGATCATTCTCAGTCATGGCCCTCCAGTTCCAGGCGCTGAGATCCCCTTGGTCCATCATCAGTGTTGAAGACAGAGGTAAAGAATGCACTAAATCCCTCTGCCTTGTCTCTATGCCCGTTGGTGAGGTGACCATCCTCACCCTGTAATGGGCTGATGTTATTTCTACGCTGCCTTTTGCCATGAATGACTTTGAGAAAACTCTTTTTTTTGTCCCTGACAGCTCTGGCCACCTTCAGCTCCAGTTCAGCTTTGGCCACCCAAATTTTCTCCCCTACAGTGTCTGGCAGCATCTCTGTATTCTTCCCACACCACCTGACCTACCCAGTAATTCTACTGAGTCTGGTGCTAAACCATGTCCCTCAGTACCACATCTACATGGCTTTGAAACACCTCCGGGGATGGTGTCCCTGGGCAGCCTGTGCCAGTGTTTGATAACCCTTTCAGTGATGAAGTTTCTTCTAATATTTGATATAAACCTCCCATGGCACAACTTGAGGCCATTTCCTCTCATTCCTTGGGAGAAGGAACTGAACCCCCCTGGCTCCAACCTCCTCTCAGGGAGGTGCAGAGAGCAGAAGGTCTCCCCTCAGCCTTCTTTTCTCCAGGTTGAACACTTGTGCTCCAGACCCTTCCCAGGTATCTGAATATCCAGACACACAAATATTTCCCAAGATAGATGTTCCCAGACTCTTTGAAAGGGCTGCAAACCACGCCAGTGCCTCCATAGTGAGTGGCCTGAACCAGTTGCTGTGCCCCAGTGTGGCAAACAGGAGGAGCCCAGGGGACCACCCTGGTGCATCCCTGGGCAGGTCTCCACTCAGTTCTGTGAATGCCAGGCTCTGGGGCTCAGATGACCCCATGTCCCAGGCTGTCATGCTCCTTCATCCACTTTTTCTGTCAGTTTGCCCCATGGCCTGACCTTTCTGACCAAGACATCCCACGTGTGCTGATCTCCTGGGAATTTTTGTATTCTTTTGGTGAAATATTGCCTGTACCTCATTACTCCACGTGCCTTGTGAAATCAGGAGTGCAGAAGCACCAGCAGGGCATCTACCTGAACCACAGGGACCACGGAGCAAAGGCTGGCAACCATTGGGGGTGGTGAGCCAGGTCCATCCCAGCCGTTTACAGGCTGCCCAGAGAGGTTGTGGAGTCTCCTTGGCTGGAGACATTCAAACCCCGCCTGGAGGCGTTCCTGTGTGGTGGACTCTAGGTGACNCCATCCCAGCCGTTTACAGGCTGCCCAGAGAGGTTGTGGAGTCTCCTTGGCTGGAGACATTCAAACCCCGCCTGGATGCGTTCCTGTGTGATGGACTCTAGGTGACCCTGCTCTGGCAGGGGGGTTGCACTGGATGAGCTTTCGAGGTCCCTTCCAACCCCTAGGATTCTGGGATTCTGGGATTCTGTTTGTCCGTTGCTAAACTCCCACAGGCCAGGTCTGGTTCCTGGGCAGGAGGGCTCAGCTCCCCAACCCTGCCCCGTGCTTTCCCAATCACACTGATTAGTGGAGCTTCTCTCCCAGCAGTTGGGAGTGATGGTGACTCACCACCACTTCGGTATGAACCATGCGGCCAGGCACTCCAGAAGCAATGTGTGCTGGAGACAGGAAGACTCTTGTTACCCACTTGACAGCAGAAGAAAGGCTTTTCTTGGTGCACAGGGACCACCCACTGGAGAACGAGACAAGGCAAGAGCCATTAGGCTCCAATGTCTTGTGGCTTCCTGGTGACACCATAGAGTCTGCTGCAGTTAATGGAAACCCACTACTTGCTCAGGGTAGCAGAGAGCTGACTTTTGGCATCTCTGAAACGCAGCCTGACCCACCAGAGAAGCTCCCAACCTCCAACCCATCGCTGGACTTGGCTGGAGGACACCTCAGCCCAAATCCCTGCAGGCATCTCGTAGAAGGTGGTGAGCACAGGGAGGAATGAAGCTGGTATTCATCTCTTACCTTGGGCTGTGGGTTTCAGCCAAGTCAAGCTGCTACAAATGCATGCAGAAGTTCTCCTCTGCTGTCATAAATGCTCAGAGATTCTTCATCTATAAATCACACACTGTCATGGGAGGCAGGGTTTGGATGTGTCCTAGCCACAGAGATCCAGGCTTTTCTGGTCTCTAGTAGGGAGGATGCTGGCAGGAGCAGTGGTTCCCCAGGAAAAGGCTCAGAAATGAATGGATTGTATCGCTTGCGCCAGCACCGGTCCCACAAGGGAAGTCTGCCAGCATCAGCTGCGTCAGGAGGAGGAAACATCACAGGGTCCTGTCTGCCATGTGTCCCCAGAACCGAGATGGATCCCCTGGGTTGGATCCTCAGCTTCCGCTGGATGAGATTTCATGGCCGCTGCCTTTGAAATGTCCTCATGAAAAGAGAAGTCCAAAGGCATTTTTCAAAGCTTTCAGCCGTAATGTTTCACTTTGGAAAGTCTCTGGTCTGAACACAGCTCAATTTCAGCCAAAAATGGCTGAAAACCACCAGCAATTTTCAATTCTGATAAAAGTGCTGTTCTTCATTTGACAGTGTCAACAACTGTTGCTTTGTGCTCCTTGCTCATTACAGTTCCCTGAAAGAGGAAACAAATGTCTCCAGGCAGCGATCCCCTGGGATCCCAACGGCTCATCCATCTCTTTCATCCAACACAGTGCCTTTTGCATCTGGGGAAGAACAACCCCATGCACCAGTACAGGCTGGGGGCTGACCTGCTGGAGAGCAGTGTAGGAGAAAGGGACCTGGGGATCCTGGTGGACAGGAGGATGACCATGAGCCAGCAATGTGCCCTTGTGGCCAAGAAGGCCAATGGCATCCTGGGGTGCATTAGAAAGGGGGTGGTCAGTAGGTCAAGAGAGGTTCTCCTCCCCCTCTATTCTGCCTTGGTGAGGCCACATCTGGAGTATTGTGTCCAGTTCTGGGCCCCACAGTTCAAGAAGGACAGGGAACTGCTTGAGAGAGTCCAGCGCAGAGACACAAAGATGATGAAGGGAGTGGAACATCTCCCTTATGATGAAAGGCTGAGGGAGCTGGGGCTCTTTAGCTTGGAGAAAAGGAGACTGAGGGGGGACCTCATCCATGGTTACAAATATGGAAAGGGTGAGGGGCAGGACGATGGAGCCAAGCTTTTTACAGTGCTGACCAATGATAGGACAAGGGGCAATGGTTGTAAACTGGAGCCCAGGAGGTTCCATGTGAATCTCAGGAAGAACTTCTTTCCTGTGAGAGTGCCAGAGCACTGGACCAGGCTGCCCAGAGAGGTTGTGGAGTCTCCTTGGCTGGAGACATTCAAACCCCACCTGGATGCGTTCCTGTGTGATGGACTCTAGGTGACCCTGCTCTGGCAGGGGGGTTGGACTGGATGAGCTTTCGAGGTCCCTTCCAACCCCTAGGATTCTGGGATTCTGTGATTCTCCAGGGACCTCCAAAGAGATACCGAATGCTGAGGTCTGGGCTGTGTGTGGACAGGGACATTATTTATTGAGCTCGCTGGCTGGTGGCTCATTCCACCATAAGATTCAGGATAAATCCCAACTCAGAGTGGTACCAGCTAATAAAGCCATGGCTGGGAGAGGGCAACAAATCAGGGGGGAAACTGAAATGTTTTGGGGCAGTAATAGAGCCCACACCTATCTATGAGGCTGTAGGAGCAGGGAATAGTTCCTGATGAAGCAGGTGGAGATCTGAGCCTCTCCCTCTGACTATGGGATGGGATTGCTCTTTGCAGGCAGCCCAGGACAAAGGACTTCGAAGGCTGGTAAGCAGAAGGAAGGCAGAGCAGGTTGGTTGAGTAGCTCCTCAAGGGTCATTGTGTTACAGTCCAAGAAAAAGAAGGGTTGGGATGGGACTTCTCAGAAGGGGCAATCAGGAAACAGCATAATGTGGTTCTCACAGTGTTTCCATCCAGAGAGATGTCCAAGAGGCTGAATGAGTTGCAATAACTATAAGGACTGACTGTGAAGCCCAGAGAGCTTCCCTGTGTGACAGATTGAGGGGGCTGATCCCAACCAGCAGCCCAATACCCACCAAACCACCTGCTCACTTCCCCCATGAGACAGGGGAGAGACTCAGAAGGACAAAAGAGAGAAACCTCATGTGTGAAGATGAAGACAGTTTGATAGGCAAAGCAAAGCTGGGTGTGCAAGCAAAGCAAAACAAGGGAAGCACTCACTGCTTCCCATCAGCAGGCAGGTGCTGAGCCACTTCCAGGAGAGCAGGACCTCAAAATGCACAACGGTGACTCAGGAAGACAAATGTCATAACCACGAATGTCAATGAAAATGAGCCCATGGGGGAAGGGTCTGGAGCCCCAGTGTGATGGGGAGTGGCTGAGGGAGCTGGGGGTGCTCAGCCTGGAGAGAAGGAGCCTGAGGGGAGACCTTCTGCTCTCTGCAACTGCCTGAGAGGAGGTTGGAACCAGGGGGGTTCAGTCTCTTCTCCCAAGGAACAAGTGATTGGGAAGAGGGAAAGGCCTCAAGTTGTGCCAGGGCAGGTTTAGGTTGGATATTAGAAGAAAATTCATCACTGAAAGGGCTGTCAGTCCCTGGCACAGGCTGTCCAGGGCAGTGGTGGAGTCCCTATCCCCAGAGATGTTTAAAAGCTGTGTAGATGTGGTGCTGAGGGACATGGTTTGGTGGTGCACTCAGTAGAGTAGGGTTGATGATCCTAAAGGTCTTTTCCAACCAAATGATGCCATGATTCTATGATTCTGAGATTTTGTGTTTGCCCTTCCTCCTCCTTTCTCCATAGCTTGTATTGCTGAGCATGATGTCCGACGTTATGGGACATCCTTTTGACCAGTTCAGATCAGCTGTACCAGCTGTGTTCCCTCCCAGCTCCTTTGCATGCCCTCAGACTACTCCCAGGGAGGCAGAGTGGGAATGAGATGCTGTGTGAGAATTCTCCAGCAATGGCCAGAGCACCGGTGTGACCGACAGTCACAGCCACAGAACACAGCACCCTACAGGCCATGGAGAACATTAGCTCCAGCCCAGCCAGAACCAGGTCACACGTCCTGCCAGACTCCAGCATCCACCAGTTTGTACTTCTCTCTGGTGGCTTTTGCAGGCTGGTGTGGACACCAAGGCTCTGTCCCCAGATCCTGTTATCACTGTAGGGCTTCATGGCCACAGCCACGTTGAAATCATCCTTTATTCAATCCCATTGTTGGTCTTGATCTTCTAGATCATGGTGTACACCATTATTGCTGTTGTGGGCAGAATTCTGCTAAATCTTGATAAATCAATCAAATTTATTGACTTTATATTCAGTTGTTCCTGTTATGTTGTTCATCAGTTATGTGACCTCCTCCCTGACCACGTTACTCACAATTTTTTGGAGGCAGGAGGGCAATATTTATCTCCTGTAACTCCAGTCCCACCATCTTTCCCATGGTCCCACACAACTGGTTACAGCACAAGCTTTCTAGGGCAGGGCTCATCCATACCATGACTTTTCTCAAGGTCCAGATAATAATTAATCACTAGTGATCACATTCTTCTGCCTGACAGATATGAGGGAATGTCTGGGAAGTTTTTTGTCTGAGGTCAGACTTGGCAGCATCAGAAGGTTTCAAAGGTGCCTTGGGCTGTCCCAGTTGCTCTTGTTCTCCGCTGCAGTTTGAAGTTTCACCAGATCCACCAGGTTCATGATTAGACCTAGAGGGCTTTTTGTTGTCCTATGACTTTGAGTTATTTTGGCAGGGGGGTGATCAGTCTTGGCTGCAGGACTTCAGTTCCTCTTAGCACTTGAGGGAGTCATTGAGAAGCTTTCCTACCCCGTTACCCAGTATTTCTCCCACAATCCTGCTTGTTTCAAAGTTGACCATTCCTTCTTGGCCAGGTCCAAGCTCAGTTCTTGGAGAAGCCATAGACCTCCAGGGCTGGGTCCACTGGTCTTCATATCCTGCAGCAGAGCTCCAGGTTGCTTTGTTTTGAGATGAAGACCTTCACAAGAGAGAGCACTAGCAGATATGTTGCTATAAACCCAAGCCATGCATCATCAAGCAGACCTGAGAGGAGACATCTTCACCCTGGAGTAGTGCTGACATTCCTGTGTTGGGCACTGCAGGTGCCCCAAAGCTCAAGCAGATACACATTGCAAATTTTCAGAGCATCTGAGGTCAGCCTTGTCATAGCTGGGCCTGATGGAGGATCAGACCATGCCAGCCACACTTGCTAGGTCACTTTGAGAGTCACAAGCCAGAAGCCCTTCCTGAGAGAATCAGAGCTTGTCAAAGGTCCTTCACTGCAGAGCTGTTAGCAATGCCAGGCACTTCCACTGCTCACCCAGGGAACAGAGAGCAGTGGAGCCAACTGCCCAACATCTTCCTCAAACACAGCCCCCAAGCTGTTGGGAAACAAACCTCCATGGAGGTCAGGTCTGAGTGATGGCCACAGGAGCCTTTACCCAGTGAAGACAACTGTGGCCAGTGTAGCAGCAGCTCATGGGGAGAGAAGGTACAGGGAAGAGCAGAGAGCCCTCCTTCCTCCTCTCAACCTGCAGTGATGGAGGTGCTGGGTGCCTGGCATTTCACCTTCCCTTGGCCAGGAGCTACCTGGGACTTCCCCACTTGGCACACGGCAGGTGTGAGCAGAGCTCAGTGGTGGGGCTGGAGAAGATGTAGCCCTCCTCAACCAGAAGCCTGCCATGGTCCCTGCAGATAGCTGGCCTTCTCCATGGCAGTGGAGGTGTTTGACTGCACACACTGAGCTCCTCAAGCAGTGCCCACCACACATTCCCAGGGAAAGGGCTGTTTCCCCAGGTGGATTCTGGCAGCACCAGGCTCTCAGATATTGTCATCTTGGGATGCTGCCGGCTTCGAGCTGTTGCTCATGCTGGTGCAACTTGTCTGGACAGGACAGATGATGCTTTGGTGCATGAGCAGAGGGAGTGCCACTGAGTCACCCGCAGGGCATCTGATTTCCAGACGTGGCCCACGCACTTCACTGCCTTTCTGCCCGGAGACTGGGACACTGGGGGTGGTGGTGCTGGGGTCATCCTTTCACTGCTCCATATCCAAAAAGAGCAGGAACAGGGCTGGAACTCAGGGTTTTCCACTGAAGCAGCATCTACTGCCAGCAGGCAAAGGTTCCCACATCCTGCAGGGACCTGGGAGCAAAATTGGCTGGTGGGGGGTCCTCTCTCCTTCATGTGGAGCAACATCTGGGTCAGTTCCCCACCTGGTGCCATGGGAAGGAGAGAGTGAACAGCAGGAGCAGCCAGATTCTGCAGTAGGAAGGATCGTTGGCAGCTCTCTCCAGCTCAGAGCCCCTGAAGATTCTCTCCTGTTGGCTGTACTTGGTGGCATTGTGATGGCCAGGACTCTGGAGACCCAGAGCAGACACATGTGGCGTTATGCATATGAGGATGCAACCATAGAACCATAGCATCACAGAATGGTGTAAGTTGGGAGGGACCTTAAACCTCATCCAGTCCAAACCCCCTACCATGGGCAGGGACACCTCCCACCACACCAGGCTGCTCCAAGCCCCAGACAACCTGGCCTTCAACACTGCCAGGCAGGGGCAGCCACAGCTTCTCTGGGCACCCTGGGCCAGGCTCTCACCACCCTCACACCAACAATTTCTCCCTCCCATCCCATCCCATCTCCCCTCTGGCACTTGGAACCCGTTCCCCCTGGTCCCATCACTGCCTGCCCTTGGCACCAGTCCCTCTCCATCTTTCCTGGAGCCCCTTCAGGCACTGGAAGGTGCTCTGAGGTCTCCCTGGAGCCTTCTCCTCTCCAGGCTGAACACCCCCAACTCTCTCAGCCTGTCCCCAGAGCAGAGCTGCTCCAGCCCTTGGAGCATCTCCATGACCTCCTCTGGACTAACAGCCCCATAGCTCCAGCAAGGAGGTCCCAGGCCCTTCTCCAGATCAGGGTATGCATTAGGCACAGGGGTCCAGCCCCATCTGCTGCTCCAGCCACCAGCACCAAGAAGAGCTGAATAAAACCAGCCCTGAGCACTCAGGCTTGGTGCAGGGTATGGCAGCCAGAGGTGGGAGGTTTGCACAAGCTCTGCCTCTGATTTCCCAATCTGTGAGAGCACCAGGGAACGTTGGGTCTGTCCATAGAGCTTGGCCATTGGCAGGGTAAACCCCCACAGTTTAATAACTCCTTGTAATTAATGAACATTCCCATCAAGTGTCACAATGGAACAATTCATTATTACTGATCTGTGCAGGCTCTGCATTCCTCTGGCTCTACTGCCTCCTCCAAGAATGTGGGGACTGATCAAAATAGATGAACCCATCTCATCTGCATTGCCTTTGGTGGTTTACTGACTCCAGGTACTGTTCTCCAAATCTCTGGCATTTACCTGCTTCTTAATCCTCCACATCCACCAGCTTCCAGGTGCTGCAGCCAAGTGGATTTGCACTGGATCACATGTGTCAAAAAAAAGGGAATTAGGAACATCCCTGTTCACACCATGATAACCAGCAGGGATGTCAAAACACGAGCTGCCAAGCTTCCACCAAGTGTGAGTGGTCAGACCAATTTCTGCTATCCAAAGTTTCTGTTTCCCCCCCCCAGAAATTCTCAGTGACTCAATGCTTTCTGTGACTTCCCCCAGGACAAATCAGTTGTCTCTCTTGCACCCATCTGGGAGTAAATTCCTGGATTGGCACCCTGGTGACTCTGGTGGGATGAAGGTGAGCGCTGTCCCAGCGTCAGCACTTGCAGGCAGAGGTTGGACAGACCTGGATGAGCTGGTCCCACAGTCCCAGGGGGCTGGAGCAGGGCTTACTGGGAGGGAAATGGAACAACAACCCATGACCTGTGTCCCATGAAGAGCTTTTTTTTCCTCTGCCTGAAGGGCAGAGTGCCCGGGACACAGCAAGGTCACCTATTGACAATGTGCATCCAGTGGAAAGGGAGTTCTGCTCTCGTTCTGTTCCGCACCCATCCTGCATGGAGCTGGGGCTTGCCTGCCAGGCTTTCTCCCTGCAAGCCCTGGAAACCATGGATGTAGTGGGCTAGCCCAGCTCGGAAGCTGGAGAACTGTCAACCACAGGGACCACAGTACTTTGGCAGCCTCAAGACTGGGTGGATCTGCTTTAGCACTCTGCTCCCATCTCATTCTCCGTCTCACTCCCATCTACCATGGCATGGATGGAAGATTTCCATGAGATTTTCAGTGGCTCTCCAGGAGTTATCCGACGTGGATAACTCCCAAACCAAAGAAATGCTGTCTATGAGTTTCCTCAGGATCCAGAATCCCTTGGATTTGACACTCTGGAGGGTCACCAGCCTAGATCAGAGGAAGGGCAGTGCTTTTCCAAATGTCTGTTCGTGTGGATTCCTGAAACAGTGGAAGAACTCAAAGCAGCAAAGATGTGATTTATTGGGATGAGCTGAGCAGAAATTGTGAAAGGCTGCCCACAAAATCAACAGTTACATTTTTAGATGGGAGTGAAGTTTGTAGGTGTTTTGTCTAGACTGTCTCTCCTTTTGATGGAGCTGGAGATTCCCAGCAATGAAAATCTGGCTGGGCTTTAAAGACTTCCTTTGATTTTTCCAGGAGGGACTGTGATCCCAGTGCCTAGCTGAGAAACCTCGTCCTTTGTAATTTACTGCAACTGAGAGTGAAATCATTGATAGACCTCAACTTGTCAGTCCAGACAGCTGCACAGATAAATGAAGGAGGAATGCTATGGAAATTGTGCAAGCAGGAGAAAATACATCCAGACAGTACAATCCTGACCATCATCCCAGAGTTTATTTGATTTTCTTTATTTACCCATAACATTAAAATGAATTTGCAACAGTGAATAATTTTTGTTCCCAATAGGAGAAGAACTTCTCTCCAAAACATGGATGAAATCTGAGGCTTCTCAGTTGGAAATCACAGCAGTCAACAAGTTTACAAGTTAAGAAAAGCTGAGCTGCTTCCTTAATAGTAGCAGGGTAGAAGGTGTATTGTCTTAATGAAGCTCATTAATAGTCCAAAAAAAGCTATTCTCATTCCCTGGAGGTAGGAAATGTAAGCTTACATCAAAAATGTACATTAAAGAAAGAGCTTGTGTGATTAAAGGTGCAGGGGCATCACTATTTCCACAGCCTTGATATTTCTCAGGGTTCAGCATTTATAACGTGCTCCCAGGTGTCCCTGGGCATGGCAGGCCAGTCAAAAAGGATATGGTGAGAACCTTAAAATCCCTGAAGGACCTACTGTGTCAGAAATGTGGCTTGCTCAGACCTTGAACCAGACAGCTGTCTCCTAGCCAGAGTAAACGATCTTGTGTTTGCATGTCCAGCTCTGGGGTCCCCAACACCAGAAGGACACGGAGCTGTTGGAGTGAGTCCAGAGGAGGCCACAGAGATGCTCCAAGGGCTGGAGCAGCTCTGCTCTGGGGACAGGCTGAGAGAGTTGGGGGTGTTCAGCCTGGAGAAGAGAAGGCTCCAGGGAGACCTTGGAGCACCTTCCAGTGCCTGAAGGGGCTCCAGAAAAGCTGGAGAGGGACTGGTGCCAAGGGCAGGGAGTGATGGGACGAGGGGGAACGGGTTCCAAGTGCCAGAGGGGAGATGGAGATGGGATGGGAGGGAGAAATTGTTTGGTGTGAGGGTGGTGAGAGCCTGGCCCAGGGTGCCCAGAGAAGCTGTGGCTGCCCCTGCCTGGCAGTGTTGAAGGCCAGGTTGTCTGGGGCTTGGAGCAGCCTGGTGTGGTGGGAGGTGTCCCTGCCCATGGCAGGGATTGGGACTGGATGATCTTTAAGGTCCCTTCCAACCCAAACCCTTCAATGATTCTATGTTGCATGGGTACTTTGCTTTGGCTGTAGGCTATGAGCAGGCAAAATCATCTTTAGGGTTGCTGAGGGACATAAACAGCTACACTGGCAAACTCCAGGTGGTTTTAAAACTGATCTCCAGGACTGCAGACCAGAGCTGCTGAGCTTGTACTTCTAATACAAAGCCTCCTTTTCCCATCTCTCCAACAGGCCAAAATGATGGTGAAATGAAAGATAATAACCAGGAGATGAAGTGGGCTGAGTCTTGCAGTCAGGGTCCTTCAGCCACCTCAGTGTTCCTGTCCCAGCAGGAGTGGCCCTGCTGCAGGTAGCTCCTCAATAGCAGCTAATTCTCTCTAATTCAACTCATGTCAGTCACCAAAACCAGCTCGTGTCGGGAGGAAGCTGTGGCTGAAAGGTCTTTAACTGAGCTGCCACTGCTCCTCCAGCAGAATGAGAAACATCTGCTTTCACAAGGAACTGATGGGAAGGGTCTGTGTGTGTTACAAATGGGACAATTACAAAAACCTTTTAAAGCTAACACAGATTTCCTCAGGAACCAGGGTGTGATTTACCTCCAACTGAAATGCACACCTAAAATAGGCTGAGTGAATCACACTGGGAAAGGGCTTGTTCCTCTTCGTGGGACTATAAAGGGAATCTAAAGTCTAGCTCAGACGTAGACATGTGCATTGTGGCATCTAAACTGAGGTGGTGAGACTCAAACATCCCCCTCTTTAATAAGTCCCGGAATGGGAAGATCATTTCATGAAGTCTTTAATTAATTGGTGATAAAAGCTAATGAAGCTAAGAAAGCACCGAAACCCAGTAACTGTCTTTGGCGTGGCCAAGTCTGTGATTTCTCAGAGTTCATTTCCATTGCCTCCAGGGAGGTGAAGCAGCCCAGGAATTCAATGGAAGACCTTTCAGAATTTCACCTCTCTAATTTGGTGTGTGAGTTTGTGACAACTGGAATATTCTGGGACTGATTTTACAAGCTGCTCAGGTTGCTTCATGCCCTGTGAAAAAAAAAAATATAATGCCGTTGTCCAAGAGTATTATTATAAAAGAATCCAATAAATCTGTAAGAAAACGTAATTACAAATTTTGCAAGGTAACTGCAGCATTAGATAGGCCAAAGGGCATGACCAAATACTCAAAGTGTCTGTCTTTGGTCCAAAAGATCATTTTTGTTTTATCTTCTGAGGATTCTCTTGCCAAACTTCAGATGTCTCTGAGTTGCAGTTTTGTAAAGACATTCTCTGCAATGTAATTTTCAAGATCAAGAGTAATGAATGTCTTTTCTCACAACTGTCTCACCTGATTTCCAAAACCTTGATGTATGATGGAAATAAGCCATCTTACTTGCACGCAAAAAGAATGTGAGGACATCTGTGGCGAAGCTGAGGGATGTACAAACCCTCTGGCTGGCTTTCAGAGGTGTTCTCCAAGTGCTTTCATGCTGGCTCTGACAAAGGATAAAGGAACCCAAATCTGGCTTCCAGGGCCAGTGTGGTCATCTGCCCAAAGGGAGGGTGGAGGGGAGCAGCATTGTGTCTCCATAGCCAAGTATTGTATTGGCATAATGAGTGCTTGTTTTCTAACTCACACAAGGCTGGTGTGATGCCAGTGACCTTTCCTCCTGAGATCATGACTGGGATGACACTACTTCTGATGACATATTGATGGAGCCCAAAATCAGAAATTAATAATCTTATCCCCTCGTTCCACAGGGCTAAAGATTGTGCAAGGAGAGCAAGACTCTCAACCCCCTTCACATAATTGGGAAAGAGGGTGAATGAGCCAGACAAAATTTAGTAGCCATTTACTTCACAATGTAGCAGCAGGCACTAATAATAATATAAACTATTTCCAACACACAAGGAGCAGGCAATCTGACAGCCCAGAAAGTGGCAGGGATGGGAAAAGCTGCTCAAACACTGGGCCATCCCCATCAAATTAAATCATTTTCTTTGTTTTTCCCTGAGAACAGGCTGCGGGTGCCTCCCTCAAAGCCATTTTTAATGTGGACAAATCTGAGAACAAATGGGTAAGACAAATAACAAAAATTGTCAGAACCAGATGATACCCACACAGCTTCTTTAGAAGCCCTTTAGGCATCCGAATTTGAGATTACTGACCTAGCAACCACCCTGCTCAGCCCATTGTTCAAACCATGCCTGAAAAATGCAAGGGGACAAATCCAACACCAACTTCTGGAAAGCCTTCAGGGGCAATCCGGGGAGTCAGAGACCCTTAAGCCCATCAGATGGAGTGAAGCTGGAAGTAAGGAACAGAATTAGTAGATAAAATGATAAAGGACAGACAGGGTAGGAGATAAAAAGAGGAGGGTTGGAGAAGAGGACCCTGCTGAGAAGAGGAATTCATGGAAGTTGCCAGCAGGCGTCTGCTCCAACAGAAAATAGTTCTTGAGTTTCCAGAATGTCTCCAAGATGAGTCCTCATCATATTCCCTTACAGAAACTCGGTTGACATGGCCTGATGACAGGTCAAGAAAAAGGAGATGAAAGAAGGCTCAGCGGGCATTGTCAGAGCAGAAGGTGGGGGGAACTGAGGACTTGGAGAGCATCACAGGAACCTGTGCCTCTGCCAGAGGACAGGGCTCTGCCAGGAGAACTGAACAGGAAAAGCTTGGTTTGGAGAAACCCAGGGACAAACCACTGCTGGTGTGCACACACCAGTGGGCTGCACTGACCATACGAGAATGAGTTTGTGGAGTGCAGGCAGAGTGATGAAGGTGGCACTTGGTCCTCAGGGCTATTAAAAAGGCAATTGTTTGTTAGGCAATGCTCAGGACTGGCAGGGAAGCTGTGCCAGATCTAGTCTCTAAAACTATGTGGTAGGTCCATTGAAGTCAAAAGGAGTGACCAGAGGTGGGGACTGTCTTGTTTCCAAAGTGCAGTGAAATACATGGTCTCACAGGTTCAGGATCCAGAGCTTAGAAAAGAGGCAGCAAAAGGAGGAGAAAACAGATCTGCAATATCCAGGAATCAGTTCTTAGCACTGGCCTTGAATCCCTGCTTCTCTTGGTTACTCCAGCAGGTCCTGCTTTACTGCCCCAGCCAGTTTCACATGCCTTTGCTTTGGGAGCTTAGGAAAATGTTCATTTTGCCAGACTTTTCCTCCTGCCTCTGCTCAGAGGAGTTCCCACACTGTGAAGCACTTTTGTGGACAAATTCAGCTTCAGGAGGGGTTTTCAAGCCCTTTGAGGGTGCGATGTGCTCTCACTAGTGAAATGGTCACAAACCCATGATCACCAGCCCCATCATGAAGATGACAGAGTAGATGATATGCCAGCTTCTCCTACCACTTCCCTGACTCTTCTTGTGTTGCCAGAATAAGGATAACTTCACAGGCACCATGTGTCCTGCTTACTTCTTCTCATTCTACCCTGGGCCAGAGGGACTCTCCTCCTCCTTCGCTGGAGACATTCAAACCCCACCTGGATGTGTTCCTGTGTGATGTACTCTAGGTGACCCTGCTCTTGAGCTTGGAGAAAAGGAGACTGAGGGGTGACCTCATCCATGGTTACAAATATGTAAAGGGTGAGGGTCAGGACGATGGAGCCAAGCTTTTTACAGTGATGACCAATGATAGGACAAGGGGCAATGGATGCAAACTGGAGCCCAGGAGGTTCCATGTGAATCTCAGGAAGAACTTCTTTCCTGTGAGAGTGCCAGAGCACTGGACCAGGCTGCCCAGAGAGGTTGTGGAGTCTCCTTGGCTGGAGCCATTCAAACCCCGCCTGGATGCGTTCCTGTGTGATGGACTCTAGGTGACCCTGCTCTGGCAGGGGGGTTGGACTGGATGAGCTTTCGAGGTCCCTTCCAACCCCTAGGATTCTGGGATCCTGTGATTCTGTGACCCAGGTCCCTCTGAAGGATTCCCATCTAGGTCAGTTTGTAAGTGTTGGGTATATTTGGCGCTGGGGTGCTCAAAACCTGAGCCACTGTGTTAACAGGTACTGCTGGTGCTGCATTCTTATGAAATCCAGACTGTACTGAGGTGCTTACAAGGAAGCTCAACCCTTCTGCAATCCTGGCTCCAAAACAAGCAGCTCCAGGCGTGGTTTTCCCAGGCGGGTGCTGCACGCCAACTTCTGCGCAGGAGCTGCTCAATGGGAGAGGGAAGATTCTGCTTTAGGGTTTTTCTAATGGAAAAATGTGTTTTGTCCTCAAATTGAATATTTCCTTCAGAACACAGCGATGTTTGCCAGAACGTCTCAAGTTTCCACTGGGAAAGTTGAATCATGATGAATCGACTGGCATCCTCCAATGTTCAGTCAAAGCACTTGGCTGGGTCAAACAAAACCAGATTTGAGTTCACAGTGACAGTGAACTCTATAATGGGAGGCACCTGCTTGGACCTGGAGCTCAGATAATCCTGCTAACAGTTTTCTTAATGGGACCCCCGGAGTGACTGTGATGTGACAAAGACATTAATGCTTGAAATGTTTTTTCTGTGTGGAAAATGGATATTTAGGGAAGGCAAATATTGTACCTCAAGCTTTGCTTTTGTTCTGAAGGATATATTGGGAATATTCAGAACAGATTAGCTGTCCTTTCACCCCATACTTTCTGATTCCTGACTGGTGGTCTTTGTAGGTGGAGATGGACAAATTGTAGGGAACAAGAAAAAAAACCCAGAAGAAAACACTCCAACTGTTCTCACAAGTAGAAAAACAGAGACATTTGTTCTCAGCTGAAGACAGGGTTTTGTCTGAACTGATTTCAAGCAATTCAATCTATTAACTGCGTCAGTTTGGAGGAAGTACAATGTATTCGTAGGGACTTTGTGAAAACGGAGCATTTTTAGTATTTTCAGAGTTTTGTAGCCTTTGTCTCCACAAATAATTGGAAAACCTGATGTTGATTTGCCAAGTCTTCCATTGTCATTCCACGAGTCTGTTTGGCAAAGCTAAGGTTAGTCAGGAACCTTCCCTCCATCCCTGTAGGATGTTCATCACTTTGTTCCATTTTCTGCTGGCTGAATACCCCAGCACAGCAAACGGCCAGCAGAGCAGGAGGCACAGCCTGGCACAGCCAATGGGATGAACCCTCCTCTCTTGTGAACGTTGGTGTGAGCACATAGAATCATGGAATCATTATGGTTGGAAGGGACCTCCAGGGTCATCAAGTCCAACCTTTATCCCATCATATTCCTAACCATTAGACCATTAGACCATGGCCTCAAGTGCCTCATGACGTGGTAGGACAGAGACAGTCTAGATGACTTGCTGCAAACCTGTCATGTCTTAAGGTGTCTGTTCAGATCTCAACACAAAGTCTTTGGTAAAAAGCCAAGGGTGACATTTTCATTTTGCTCCTTCTTAGACTTTTTTTGTCTATACCAAAAGCTGACTGTGCAACCCAACCTCAGTAACCATCGCCTCTGGTGCCAAGTGGTGGATACCAAGAGGTCCTCTGGTCGGGGCAATGGTGCTTTAGCAGGGCGCAGCATGGGCAGGCATGGACAGAACTGGAAGCTCAACAGCAAACGTAGGAAAAGCTGTGGGAGTTTTTTCTAGTGAGTGTAAGCAGGAAAACACAATCCTGGTTTTGTCTGGAGCAATGCAGTCTGTGATCTGCCCAGCAGATGCTTCTCCCCAACCATGGAGAGAAGGGCAGCTGTGCAGATGGGGGAGCCTGGACACAGGGATGAATTTGGAGAGGGAGATAAGGACATATGACACCAATCAGCTGGCATTGGAGCAGAGAATGGGAAGAGGACAGTGTTTTCTGGGGGTCTCAAGGGCTCAGTGAAGGAAAGGGTCCATTTGAGCATCTCATGGAGGGACAATGGCACAGGGTGGTCAACCAGCTTGAAGCCTCCCTCAGCCCACCTACCTGTGCAGTATATGTAGACACATACATCACAGCAGATGTAGGCACACCCTCCATGTGGTAGGATCTGGTCCTTGGGCTCCACATGCAGAATCTCTGCCTGACTCTTGCCCGTGGTGGCAGGGAAGGCAGTGGTGCTTTTCCTAGGGCGTGCAAATTCTGAGCATCAAGACTGTTGGTCCCAGGGAGCTCCCTGGCTTGCAGAAATATTACCTGCAGCATGGCCGAAGGATGGCGAGCTGGTGAGGGGGGAAGGGGGAGATGTGTCAGATATCACAGCCTGGCTGAGTGGCCTCTGTTGGGGCTGGGGCAGCAGCCCTAGATGTTGACTTCCCACCTCCCATACTCACCAGGCATTAGGAAGTGCCAGTGATTGTCTCTGTGAAGCCAAATATCAGTGTCCCAGGTCACTCTTTGGAAGATCATTTGGCAAGAAACTGGGCAGGTGCTGTTCATGGGAGCACCCCATGCTGTTCATGGGGTGATATCAAACCTTCACACTTCTTACAGCTTGTAGCAAACACCAGCTCCTGGAGTCACACAAAGCAAGGGTCTTTCCTTTGAAAAAGACATTTCCCAGGCCCCTAAAGGTCTGAAATTCAGAAAGCAAATAAAATAAACCCAATATTCTTCATTGTTAACACTTCTGCCTAAGCACATTGACAATATCCAGAGTCACGAAGGGATGGTTTTGTTAGGATGAAAAGTAAATCATGGGAGCTGGGTGTATTCTTGATGCAATCTCATTTATTTACCAAGAACACATGCTGGGGCCTGTTCCCCTGTGCACTGCAGAACAAACACCACCAGCCTTGCTCAGAAATCCCACACCTGCCCCTCCATGCCCAGGAAGCCCTGTCACCCATCCCTGAGCAGCTTCTCCCACACCAAGCTCTTGCAGGACTTGGAGCTTGGCTTGAGGAGCTGACACTACAGATCCTGCACCCACACAGCTTTCAGTCTGAGGTTCCTCTCTGGGAGGGGGTACCAACTATCAGGACTATGCTTTTTACACCTAGGTGTTAAAATCAGGTTGACTCCTGGAGACTGGATGGATATGTTTGGAACCTGCACTGCAGCCATTGCTGGAAAGGAGCTGGAGTGCACCAAGGTGATTGCCTTGAAAATCTGATGTCTCCTTAAGATAAATGAATGTTTGCATCATTCTGCAAGCATATGGGGCATTTGAAGGCTGGAGATGGACATCTCTGGTGTTGAAAGCAAGACTGGAATTGCTTGCACTATTGTGACAGGAATGGACTGATGCAGGTGGATAGAACAGGGAGGTAGGAATGTGCTATCTGATGGAGCAGGGAAGCACAGAACACTGCCAGGCGTCCAGTTATTATTGGGATTAAAGTTGGTAGAGTTATTTCAGATTTTTTCAGAGGCTGAACAGGCACATCTGCACCAGAACCCTCAGTGCTGGAGTCTCAGGGTGGTTCAGGTCTCATCGTGCCAAGAGCTCTGTGGCTTTCCTTTGCATTTCCAAGCAGAAGCCCCCTTCAAAGTGTTACCCAGGCACCAGGACCCCTGACAGCTGAGAGCAGAGGTGGTCGCTGCCAGTGTATAAAGACATCACCCTGGGATCACTCACAGCCCCAAGCTGTGATCACAGTATGTGCCACCAGATTCTTCCCATGCCCCTTCTGTGCTGTGGGCACCATCCCCTGTGCTCCTGTTGGAGTTATGAGTTCCCTGCAGCACCTAGTGCCAAGTAACTGTGTTCAGGATGTTCTCCTATCCCTTTCTCATGCTTTGCTGCTTCTGTTTGAGATATATAAACCTGCTAAATAATGGGATTAACCTTGTAAAAGAGCTTTGCAACAACAGTCACACATGGCAGGGGACTGCACCTTCCACCAGCCTGTGCAGCAGTTTGTGCCCTTTCCCTGAGCTGCCACCACCTTGGCTCCAGGACATGTCCCGTGATGGCAGAGATCAGCTCCCAACAGCAGGGATGGCGTCTGCAAGCAGGGACCAGGACAGCCACAAGGCTGCAGTTCTCCAATGGAGACAAGGTTCTGCCAACCATCCATGACTCTGCTGTCCTCGGGCATGACACTGGCTTCCATGCCAGGAGCTCAGTCCCTGCCCAGGGGTCAAGATGCTTGGGTTGTCTAATTCTGCTGCCAGATCCCCACCTCCAGCACAGGCTGCACTTTGCATTTCCAGCATTGAGCAGCGTGGAGATGTTCCTGCTGCAATGAGCAGGGCCAGATGGGGGTACCCAGCTCTGCGCCCCTCCTCTGCCAGGAGGTTGTGGGACACTCCCAGCCCCACCTCACAAAAACCATCCACCCAAGGCAGCTTGATACAGCTCTGCCAACTGCCAGAAGTAGATTGGGGACCACTCAGAGGATCCTGCAGGATGGTTGACCTTTGCTTTGCAGCAAGGAGGAACAGCTCAAGGTAATGAATGGGCCCAGCTGGCTCAGCAGAGGACATCTGCATGGCACCTGTGGAGTCTGCTAACAAGATTGAGGTCGCCCTTCCTCTGTCAGCTCTCATCCATCATTCCCCACAATAGCCTGGGTTAGCACATCACTTTGTGGCTGTGATGGTGGTTTCAGATTCCCCCCCCACAGTGTTCAACAGCTTGGTGGGTCACGGGAGTTGTGCCAGCTCTGAAGCATAGTGCAGAAGAAGACTTTGTCTCTCTCAATGACTCAGTCTGTTAAGAGCAATGAAAGGCAACTGATCCCATAGCTGAGTCCAGAGCACAGGGGACAAATGACACAATCACTGATTTCCACCAGAAACATTTTGTACAGTTGAACTGCACAAGATAAAAACAAGATCAAACTGGAGCTGGATGGGAGTGCTCGACCAGCATGGGCTATGGCGGGATGCTGCTTGTCCCAGTGTCACCCAGTGTCACCTCCTGCCACCTTCCAGGCAGGGCAAGAACCACAGGGACCTGGAGCAAGGCTCTGAAGATGGTTTATGTAGGATCAGGTTGCCAGCAACCATTCCAACCATGATAAGGTGTCTGCCTATACCCCAAGGAGCACGGCCACATCCTGAGTGGGAAGGCAGGCAAAACCCAAAGTATCCCTAGATTACCCACACAAACACCTCAGACTCTGTGTCCAAGGTCAGCTCCACTCAAACAGGGCAGAGGAGTCATCTGAGGCAGATGTGGATGGAACAGAGCACACAGCCAGAGCCTTTCTGTGTCTCCACATGCTCCACATTGCAGCATCCAGCATCTCTGCAGCCCCTTCCTTTGCTTGTCCTGCTGGGACAGGTGAAACCCCCTCAGCCCAGCTGTACAAAAAGGGTCTGCTAACACCACTTGGTGAGTACTCACCTGTCAGGATGCAGCAGATGGTCTAATGGTCTAATGGTTAGGAATTAATGGTCTAATGGTCAGGGATATGATGGGATAAAAGTTGGACTTGATGACCCTGGAGGTCCCTTCCAACCAGAATGATTCTATGATTCTATGATTCTGTGATCAGCTGGATTGGATGCTGTCCAACACCAGGACTGCCGACAAGCCTGATGTCTGCTTCTCACTTGGTTATCCTCAGTCATCTCATGGTTTGTACAGCTGTGGGCTCTCTCTCCTGTCTTGCATTTTACTTTAAGGAAATCCTTCATTAAGTCTTCTTTCTGCTCCTTTCAGTAATTTTGCCTAGCAAAACTGGGGTTGGGGGTCTGGACATAACTTGGCTTGAGACAGATGGAGACACTAAGCCTGTGGAGCTGTGAAGCTCCATCAGTTCATGGGTGCAGCTCTTGGTTCTTCCATATTACTGAAGAAGTCTCAGGAAGCAGATGTTACTGCAGCTGCTCCTCAGTTCTTGCACAGATACTGTGCAGGATCCAGCAGGCAAACAGTGTCCTGTTGGTTACGCATGGACTGGATTCCTATTTGATCCCCCAGGACGTTGGTCTTTCCCAAGAAGAGCAGTGCCTTGGGCTGTTTAAATGAAGGGTGAGGCTGCTCGTATCTGGCTCCAGTAAACCAGAGGGCACCAAGCAGCAAGGCTGGAGGCAGCACCTCCATTCACATCCATTGACCACTAATCAAGCAGGGACCGTGCAGGCTTCATGTCCTTCCCAGGACCACCAGGGCTGATGCCAATAACGTAGAGACATTGCTCTCCAGCAGCATGGATCCTGGTCGAACAGGATATTTTCTTTCTGATGAAGACCAGTGCCCAGCAGTGCAGAGGGGCAGTAGAAGGGGCTCAGAGGTGTTCACCACCCGATCTCCTGGTGCTGATGTCCCAGCACCCAGGGGCTGTTCACCAGTCTGCTCCCAGCAGACCAGGCAGCCTGCCCTCATGGGGAAGAAAGCTTTAGGGTGTGTGGACAGGATCTGCACAACGCTGTAGGCAGCAATCCCCTTCCAAGCCAGCAGCACCCTCCATACACAGTGGGGTCCCCAGTCCGCTCCAGCAGGACCCTGAGCAGCATCCAGCTGGAATGACACCTGCACAGGGCAGGGAAGGCTGAAGGCCTCTGCAAGCCAAGCACGGACCCATCAGAGGAGCCTCTTGGAGATTCCTTCCCCACCCAGCTCTCCTTGGCCCTCTCCCTGCTTTGTTCTTCCCTGTTTTCATGCCTCGGGTGTTACTCAAGCCCGCTGATTGTTCTCCCTTTTGTGCTGGGGCAGACAGACGGGCTCCCCACACAATGGACAGGCTTCACCAGGGACTGGGAGAGAGAGGTGGAGGATTTACTGCCATGAGTAATCGGCTGGAGGAATTTGAACTTTCTTTGCTTCAGGAAGTGCCTCCAGTGTCCTGCCCGCGGAGGGAGGGAGGGTCCCGAGCGTGGTGGGCTTGGGACAGGCAGGATCTGCCTTCTGGGCACCAGCTCCACCCACAGGTCCCAGCCAGGACCCGAGTCCTTGGGCTGCGGCTGATTTCTGTCCCTGGGTGCAGCTCACACCACCTGCTCTTGCCACATTTCTCCACTACATCTGGCTGGTGATCCCCCTCCCCCTTATCCAGCACATAAAAATGTCCCAACCCTTCCTCATTCAGCCCACCAGGAAGAATAAAAACATCTCCTGATTCCTTTGCCAGTGCCTTGGGACATGGACAGGCACACCCCAGGTCCTACAAACCCATGGGTACATGGAGAGGCCAGTGGGCAGTAGGTGTGAAAGGTGAGGTCTTGTGGGCAGGTGCCCATTTTCAGCTGGAAGAAACAATTTCACAACTTGCAGCTGCCCGCATGGCATTTTTGCAATCCCTCCTTGGGTGTAGCAGGGCTGGATTAGGAAATGCTGCACCAGTTATGCTGGCACTTCATAGATTCATGGAATTGTTTTGGTTGGAAAACACCTTTAAGATCATCAAGTCCAACCGTTAACCCAGCACTGCCAAGGCCACCACTGTCCCATGGCCCTCAGCACCACATCTCCACGGCTTTGAGATCCCTCCAGGGATGGGGACTCCACCCCTGCCCTGGGCAGCCTGGGCCAGGCCCTGACAGCCCTTTGGGACAGGAATTGTTCCTCAGATCCAACCTAAACCTGCCCTGGGCACCTTGAGGCCGTTCCCTCTTGTCCCATCGCTTGTTCCTTGGGAGCAGTGACCGACCCCCCCTGGCTCCAACCTCCTCTCAGGGAGCTGCAGAGAGCAGAAGGTCTCCCCTCAGCCTCCTTCTCCCCAGGCTGAGCACCCCCAGCTCCCTCAGGCACTCCCCATCACACTTGTGCTCCAGACCCTGCCCCAGATCCGTTCCCTTCTCTGGACACCTCCAGCCCCTCAATGTCCTCCTTGGTGTGAGGGGCCCAGAACTGACCCCAGGATTCCAGGTGTGGCCTCACCAGTGCCGAGCACAGGGGGACAATCCCTGCCCTGGTCCTGCTGGCCACACCATTGCTGATACAAGCCAGGGTGCTGTTGGCCTTCTAGGCCACCTGGGTACACTGCTGGCTCATCTTCAACCACTCTCAACCGACATCCCCAGGTCCTTTTCTGCAGGGCAGTTTCTAGCCACTCTTCCCCAAGCCTGTGGTGTTGCGTGGGGTTGTTGTGACCCAAGTGCAGGACCCGGCACTCAGCCTTGTTGACTCTCATACAGTTGTCATCTTCATCCCTTCTCCTGTGAAAGGCCATTTTGTTGGGATCCACAATAACCTCAGGTTTCCACCAGTTTCTTGACTGCTCCAGGCAGGTGCTACATCTTTACTAAATGGTTGGTTTAACTCAATGTGGGTCCACTGGTGGCAGCTGCACAGTTTTGTCACATCCCCTCTTGATGGCTCTGGGTTGCTGAGTTTTCCAGCTCCCTGAGGTTGTGTCCTGGTTTGAAAACTAACAAGAAGTTTCAACATTACCTGTTTTGTGGGGTCCTTTAGCACATCCCTTGCATAGAGAACAGCCAAGAGCTATCAGGTGGAGACAGCCAGGCAGACTATCTGGGCAGCAGCCCACTCCCTATACTCCATAGACATTGCTTCTTCCACCCCAGCCCAGAGACAAGGTGGGACCCTCAGGTGGGGAACATGCTGGGGATGTGCATAACCCCAACCTCAGTCTCAGCACCCCAAAAGCTCTGGTGCATATCCATGTACATGTCCATGCATGTCCATGTCCCAGGTCCTGGCCTCCAACACCCTTTGCAGGTAATATCTACCCAGTAATATCCTGTCTCTGCACATAGGATCACTCCTGTGGTCTTTGTCCCAGTAGCAGCAGGAAGACCAGTGCTTCTCAGGTTTTGTAAAGCCATAGATACAAAAAAAAGGAAGGCAGGAACATTTGCATGAGCAATTTCTTTTGAGCTGTCCTTTGCTCGAAGTCTCATGAGGAAGACCAAACATTTAATGCTGTCCTGGGCACCACCAGAGGCTCGTCCATCCCCATAGCTCTGGCATCAAAGCCTTGATTGATGTGGCCCAAGGTAGGGACCCAATATAGAGATCCAAATGGCCAAGCCAGCTGCCTCCACACTGGGAGCACCAGGCTTCAAGAGTGTTACCCTTGACCATGGCTTTGCATGAGCCAATGCCGCGGGGTCGGTGCAGAGGTGAGAACATTGCAGCACATCACGACCAGTTCTGCAAAACCCACCACATGCACCCACGACAGGACATGTCATCTGCCCTCCTGCCACGGCGCTGGGAGCTCGGAGTCTCAGCTGGTCTTTTAATTCTCTGTCCACACACCAGCATCTCAGCACAGGGAGCTGGAGAGCAGGGAGAGGGCTGGGGCAGGAGAGGAGTCAGATGCTCCGGTGTTTCTGTCAATCCACTCAGACATACTCGGGCATCCTGGCTTGTACCAGCCATATTGGGGCCAGCAGGACCAGGGCAGGGATCATCCCCTGTGCTGGGCACTGATGCCACACCTGGAATCCTGGGGTCAGTTCTGGGCCCCTCACATCAAGAAGGACATTGAGGGGCTGGAGGTGTCCAGAGAAGGGAACGGAGCTGGGGCAGGGGCTGGAGCCCCAGTGTGATGGGGAGTGGCTGAGGGAGCTGGGTGTGCTCAGCCTGGGGAGAAGGAGGCTGAGGGGAGACCTTCTGCTCTCTGCAGCTCCCTGAGAGGAGGTTGGAGCCAGGGGGGGGCGGTCACTGCTCCCAAGGAACAAGTGATGGGACAAGAGGGAACGGCCTCAAGTTGTGCCAGGGGAGGTTTAGGTTGGATCTGAGGAACAATTCCTTCCCCAAAGGGCTGTCAGGGCCTGGCCCAGGCTGCCCAGGGCATTGGTGGAGTCCCCATCCCTGGAGGGACCTCAAAGCCATGTAGATGTGGTGTTGAGGGACATGGTTTGGTGGTGGACTCAGTAGAGTTGGGTTAATGGTTGGACTCAATGATCTTTTAGGTCTTTCCCAACCAAAATGAGTCTATGGTTCTATGATGCTATATTTGGGTACAGGATGTTGAAGAGGCTGGCAGTCTCTGATCAACATCAGTATCATGTCTCCAGCAGCATCCAGCACTACTCCATTCCCAAGAAATAGAAGAGGACAATTTTGTGCACTTCTTTCCCTGCTGAGATTGTTAATATTTAGCCATGCCACAAAGCAGAATGGTTCAAACTATTTTTGGGACAGGTTGAATACAATAGAAAACCAAACTTCTGTTCCATAAAAGCACCTGCCAAACCCAACTCTAAATATAAATCATCTGCAGTGCCAGACCATCCCAAGTTAAGTCCTGCTCCGGAGTGAATTATTGCCTTCCGCTCCTGCTCGGGTGCATTAAATACATTCAGTCTTGTCATGACGTGATTGTTCCTCCTCTGACTTGTTTTGGCACAGAACACACCGGCTCCGAGACAGGCGAGCTGAAAAGCAAAGCCTGGACAAGGTCTCATTACTAAGCAGGTGTTGGCTAGGACATGATTTCCCCTCTCGAGGCAGCCTCTGTATTATTGCTCTTTGCAATTTTCAGAGCCTTACGTGAGTTTCTTTGAAGGTCCCAGCCTCCACAGGTAGCCCTCTACTTCTACTGCAGTCATGATTAAGTGATGCCATAAAGTCAAATTCAAAAAGCAAAGTGCAAACCTTAAGGGAGGTTCTGCTGCCCCATCATTGAGGTGGACATCTCCCCTCTGGGCAAGGCAGAAGATCAGGAGCGTCCTGTATCCTTGTGGTCCACCTCCCCGCTGGTGAACAAGCCTTCACAGGGTAACAGGGCACCTGAATCCCTGATAAAATGCACAGGCACGGGGTTGTCATTCTCCCACAGCTTCCCCCCCTCATGTCTCTCAGCCATTCTGCTCAGAGGAGGACCCTGTTGATCTCGCTGTTGAGGTCCACAGCCTAATGAAAGACGAGAGACAACTCAGAGGGGAGCCAAGCTCTGAGCTCAACACAACCATCACTCTTTGTTTGGCCTCTGGGCTTGCTCCAACAGCTCCGTGTCCTTCTGGTGTTGGGGACCCCAGAACTGGAGCCAGTACTACCAGGGTGGTCTCACGAGAGTGGAGTAGAGGAGGAGAATCTCCTCCCTTGCCTTGCTGCTCACACTGCTGGGGATGCAGCCCAGGATCCAAGGGGATTTCTGGGCTGCCAGTGCACATGACTGACTTATGTTGAGCTTCTCATCAACCAACACCCCAAGTCCTTCTTGGGTCAGGGCACTTCTCAGTCCTTTCTCTGCCCAGCCCTTTGGGAGAGTTGAGTTTGGAAAGCAGCTTGGCTGGGTTCAACAGACCACAGAGCCGCATGATCATGGGCACAAGGGGAGGTCATGGTTGGCCACAGCATGATAGTGAGAAGATGCTGGTGCAAGGCATGGTGCCACATACAACCAAGATGGAAATGGGACTTCTCCTCCCCTCTTGGCCAGGCCGTGCTAACAGGAGAGCCTCTGTCCCCAGCACAACCTTCCCTGGTAAATCTCACCTGGGAACTTAGCTTTTGGAGGTCTTCATGCTTCATCTTCACAGAGCTCTCAAACAAGTATTAGAGAAGCAGTCCTTCTCCAGGAGATCAAGGATTTGGGTGTAAAGCCATCAGCTTGCATCTGGCACATGAAGTGCTCATTCTCCTCTGATGTAAGATCTTTTTCCATCTTCTGAGTATAAGAAACCACTTATCACTGGAGCTAACCATCCGCTCCAAGGATCCACAGGCAAGAAGACACGAGCTTCTCATCAAAGATTTCCCTATTATTTCTTGCCAGCAAAGGTCTTGTGCTTTTCCAGGAACTTTAGAGGATCTGCCCAGAAGTGCCAAATCAGGTACAAGCCTCCTAGTAACTGGAGTCTTGTTCTTTGATGCTGTAGCACTCACGCCAACATTCAGCAGGTCCAAGAGGTCACATGCAAAGCCCACGTAAAAGTCACCGAATGCCAAACCCTGCTCCTTCCGACAGCGATTTGTTGGTGCGTTGGTCTCCCTCTGACTCTGAGCCACCTCTCTGTCCTAGCACGTGGGGTTTCCTAGAGCAAAAACTGCTCTTCACCCAATGCAAATGTTTCCAGGCAACACACAGATGCAGTCAAAATTTTTGAATGAAAACACATTGGAGACATTTGAACCTGAAGTGAAGGGTTTTGTTTCATTCGAGTTTCATTTTACATCTGATTTTTCCAAATTCAGCCTCAGGTTAATATGTGCAGGTGCTGTCTGTCATTAAATATTGCATTGTCATGGCTTGGCTTTTAGTGAATGAAATGTTTTGATGTCAGCATAAAGCATTTCAATCAGCCACTCTGACATTTCCAACTCAAAAATACACCGGAATTTGTCACCTGTAAAATATTTCCATTTTTTTCCTGCTTCTCCCAGTTAGTGACACACACAAACTCCACAGAGATTCAGTAGTGCATCTGTAGTGGAAGAGGTTGCCCAGAGAAGCTGTGGCTGCCCCTGCCTGGCAGTGTTGAAGACCAGGTTGAATGGGGCTTGGAGCACCCTGGTGTGGTGGGAGGTGTCCCTGCCCATGGCGAGGATTGGCACTGAATGAGCTTTTAGATCCCTTCCAACACAAACCATTCAATGATTCTACAATCTCCTCCAACTCCCTATTTCATGTGTGCTGCTTTCTTTGCTCATCTCAAGGTGTTGGGATCAGAATCTGCATCATGCATGAGTTGGTGTAACCCACCCCAAGGCATGATTTGCCTCCATTCTTCCCTGTCTCAGCAGCTTTTGCCCCCAGCTGAGGTAGAAGTCTCAGATCCTGTGTGACCATGCAGCCTGCCAGATCTGTTATTGATTTCTTGCAGGGATGACTGCATGCTGCCAGATCCTCCCAATGTGAAAGAAACCAGCATGCTTACACACTTCTGGTCCATTACAGGTTATGTTTCCTGTCCACCAGCCTTGGGTTCCACCATCTCCTTTCAGTGGGTCTGAAAGTAAATGGACCAGGGCTGGAGATGATGGGTGTCAGCTGCCAGGGATTTCTGAACAGCCCTGAGAAGGTCAGAGGTTGGCAATGAAGGAAGGACACGTGCAAGGAAGAGAAACAGGACAGAGGTGGCCACTCTGGGCCAGATGTGCAGGTGTCTCTCATGCACAACTCTTCTACACAAATTAACCGTGGGCACCTTAGAAGGAGCTCAGCAGGGCTTTCAGCTCTCAAGCAGAAGTGGAGTTCAGTGTTCAGAGAGTTTTTTCCCTGCCTCTCCTTAGACTTCCAGCTGATACATTCCCAGGACATGTGGGGCAAACGCACTTTGTGCAGACCTTGTGCAATCAAAGGAAGGATGTGGATGCCCTCGATATGCAGTTAGGAGCATGTCTATGGGATATGTGCAGACCACACTAGAATCATAGAATCATAGAATTATTCTGATTGGAAGGGACCTCCAGGGTCATCAAGTCCAACCTTTATCCCATCATATTCCTAACCATTAGACCATTAGACCATTAGACCATTAGACCATGGACCATTAGATCATAGACTAGCTTCACCCCAGCCTGCTCCTGAAAGGAGAACTAGAGCTTGCAGCAAGTGCTCTGACTAAGACACAGGTACCAAGCTGGTAGTTCAAAAGCCAGCCCCAGCCAAGGACATACTCAGGAAGTACTTGAGCCACAGGAGTTTCCCAAAACACTGGCCCAAAAGGAAAGCTGACCAGCTGAAGGCTGGCTTCCAGCAGAGCCAGGTTGTGTCTCTCAGATATTTGCTCATGAAAACTCAGCAAGAGCCACTGGGAGCAACAAGAAGACAACTTTCAAACCCCTCTACTTCTGCACTGCCCTCGACCTGGCTGGACCACCCCCATGTCCCAGGTGCCAGGAATCAGTGGTTTAGGCATCCTTGAGCCAGACGTAGCATTAGACAATCACTGAATAGTCACAGGCAGATTTATCATCCATTGATTTGTCTTGTATCTTGTGTTTTGATAGGGGAACTCTACAGAGCTCTTTACCAGCAATTTGTAGCTAAAAAGTACATCCTCCTAGTGCATCAAACCAGGGACATCTTCTCTGTCACACCTCTTCTCACACATCTCTTTGCCCACCAGAGAAGTCTTGGTATCTTCACCTCTACACTGACCTGGTTCCTTAGACTTTTTCCTCTCCTACGATCTGTCTGCTCTCTCAGCATCTGCTTTTTTGGTCCAGTCCAACAAGCCACCCTTTCCAAGTGGATCATTTACTGTCCCAGGAATATCTCCATAGCAACTCACTTCTGTTCCCCCCACGTGAGCTCCAACAGGGGTTTGACTGTTGTGCTCCCACTGCTTCCTCCCATACTTTCTGTGGCACAGGGGGGTTGCAAAGCTCTTTGCTGCCCAGAAGGAGAAACAATCCTGTGTACACTACACGTCAGTGTAAACTACTCACAGATACCTTCCTGGAGGTGCTGGGCAGGAGCCTGGAGCAGGCAGGACAGACCAATGAACAAGCCACCTTTTCTGGCACTGCGGGTTGCAGAACAGCTCCTGTCTGAGGGCAAATGCCTCTGCATGGAGTTCCTGGCTCCCTACAACAGTCTTGTGTCTTACAACCATCCTTGGCTTGCCTTGACCCGCTTCCTACCCTTCTGCACTGCTCTTCCTGGGACACAGCACCATGCCCTTCAGCCAGCCCCCAGGAGAGCGTGGCTGGTGTCCCAGGGCAGAGCTGGGCAAGAGTTTCTCAACACAACATTTGTCTTCATAAATACCCTGTCTTAGTCAAAGCTGAAGGTGCCAACTTGAAAGCACAATATTTCCATGACGTTGAGGTGTTGGAGTGTGTCCAGAGAAGGGCAACAAAGCTGGGGAAGGGACTGGAAAATGCCTTGTGAGGAACAACTGAGGGAGCTGGGGGTGTTCAGTTTGGAGAAGAGGAGGCTCGGGAGGGACCTCATTGCTCTCTACAACTTCCTGAGAGGAGGTTGGGGTGAGGGGGGGGTCGGTCTCTTCTGTGAAAAGATGAGAGGAAACAGCCTGAAATTGCAGCAGGGGAGATTCAGGGTGGACATCAGGGACAATTCCTTCCCTGTGGTGGGTGGGAANAGGCGTCTGGATGTGGTGCTGGGTGCTGTGGGTGAGTGGGGATGGAGGTGGGGGTTGGACTGGGTGAGCTTCCAACCTTGACGATTTTGTTATTCTGTGTGTGTTATTCTGGCGTGGGGAACATGATGATGCACCAATTGCATTTGTTTGCTGTTTACTGCTCATTATCTCTTTCAAAAGGCTTTGGCTGGGCAGCAAAGAGGAAGATGCTCCTGATTTACCTTTCCTGGGTAGCTGCTCTGGGTGTTGAGAGGATACCGACTCTGGCAGGGTGGGAGGTTTCACTTTCCATGAAAGTGACTTAGTTTGTTCCCAAAGAGCCCAGCGAGTGGGGAACCAGAGCACAGCAGAGACCTGGAGAAGGGCAGGGAACAAAACCACACTCAGGACAGAGGAGAATGTGAGGCTCTTTCCAAGGATCTAGTGGAGACTGTTTAGTCACTGGGCTGTGGCTGCTCCAAAGGACACAGTGGGCAGAAAGGATGTTTGCTTGCAGTATCATTTTTTCTTGCTTTAAAAAAGATGTTCCTTGCTCTCATTCATGCCCCAAGTTCATGCTGACACAGCTCCAGCACCAGCCAACTCCGAATCCCATGGTGTGAGGCAAAATCATAAAAAGAGTTTTCAAGAGGCTGAGAAGTCCTGTTTGGATACTCCCAGGACAGAAAGTGTTTTTCTTTTCAAATGGTTTTTGGTTTAAAATGTCCTTCCTGGACTGATTTATTTTAATGTCGAAACTGGAGGGAAAAAAGTAAAATCAAAACCAAACACATTATTTATTCTTTTGATCAACCCCAACCCATTTTTTTCTGGATTCCTGTTTCATGAGAATCACCAAAACCATGAACTTGCAGAATGGTATCAGAAATGGAAAATATGATCCTTGCTCAACATTCAGCCCGGAGCAGGCTGTGGCACTGACGGCTCCATCCAGAAGGTGAAAGCAGAGGGGCTGGGAGGAGGCTCCATCAGCCCCACCTTGGTTTGGGACACAGGACTCCCCTACTCTGTGCTGATGGGCACTGGGAGCACCAGGGCACTCACATACCTGTAGGCCAGAAGGTGTCAGTGTCCATTATGGTCATAGGAGCTATATCCAACAAGACAAGCCACCTTCTCCCTGCCCTTTCACAGCACAAGTGCTTTCCTCTGTTATCACCACAGGCTTTCCTCCAGCCAGCAGGACAGTTGCAGCCCAGGAGAACACTTGGCCAGATTCACATTTTGCCTTTTTGGACAAAATGCCCTCTTTTTCTGATCCAAGTTTTATCTCTGCTCCATGGCACAGTGACTTCTGGAGGCAGCTCCTTGCTTATTCTCAGCTGTGTCTCCTCCACGTGGCTGCAGCCAAGTGATAATCTCATCCCACACCTTCCTTTCCCCTGTGCTGGCCTAGGAGACCCCTTCCCCTGGCAGACGCTGGGGGATGAGATGATATTCAGTGATGGCCCTGACCTGGCAGATGGTTTCTAGAAGTTATTTCTTCTTGTTCTCACATCAACCATTCCCAGGGGAATAAATGTGTTTCTTCTCTGCTCAGCCCCTTTCGGCGGGGCTCATCGCTTGGTGAAGAGCCAGGGCAGCTACAGGAGAAGCTGGAAGTGGAGTAGCCAGAACAACATGCAAGTTGTGCTTGCCATAGGTCACTGCTACTGCACAGACCAGACTTCTGAAGACCTGCTGGCACAGGGATGGGTTTAATCTCACCCTGGCAAACTGGCCTTGGCTGAGCCTTTATTATTGAAACATTGTGGAAATCTCGGGTAGGGCCTACACATGGGGGATGATCTAAGATGACTGATCTATTTTCAAACATGGAGAGATGTGGGAGTAGAAACACGTTCTGCTCTTGCCATGATATGGGACTGAAGCAGGGCTGGTGCCTCCAGATATGGTGTAATGCAAATGAGCTCTTACTGCTTTGATCTCTTTATCTTCCCTTTCTCCATTTCTTTATGGTGACTACCTTCAGCACAGTATTCAACCTGCAGGCTTTTAGGAAAACTTTCAGCTGGCTCTATGGCTTCCAGTACCATTCTATCATCAGCCCCAGTTTCACCCCAGGCAGTTCAGGCTTTTTGTGGTGACCTCGGAGATCTCAAGATAAAGAGGAAAGGAGATAACAAGAACCTTTATGAATCACTCTAGTATAATCTGAAGAATTTCTAAAACCATCACCTATTGCCTTTGGGCTTCTTTTCTCAAGGTGGTGTAATCATGCATTTTTCCATGGATGCTAATGAGAGTGGCCAGAAGATAGGCAGAGACATGGCTCATCTCCTAATGATTCCAGAGAGACAAGAGGGTTTGTGCCTTGCAAGAACAGGTCTGGTGTTGGACCTTTCCAGGATAAGGATGGGAATTTTGTTCTGGTTTGTACGGTTCTCCCAGAAATCAGACTGCTGGACTGGGAGGTCTTAATGCTGTAATTAATTAATCAAGAGGATACCAGGTCTTTAGCCTCTCCCCACAATCATAAAAATTTCTACTCAACTGCCTCAGTGTGAGGAAAGTCTTTCTTCTAGTCCAGGAACCCATGTGTTTGGCACCAGCACTGCGTGGAGCTAGGCTGAGTCTGTGCTGGGAAGGGAGCACATTCATATCCTGAGCATCTTGAAACATGTGAAGATACTCACACAGTGCAGCAGCTTAGGGCTTGAGAAGATACTCACCATTTGGGATTCTTAGTAGCTTCCTGTAGGCTCAGAACCTGAGAATAGCAGTCAGATACATTCTTGGGGGCAGCTTTGCCTCCCCACAAATCAGGAGCACAAGATCTTTTTCCCTAAATACTGGATATCCTGCCCAGTGGCTTGGGCAATGTCTGTCATCTCTTCCTCGTGCATGGGATTTCACTGAGGTATGAAAGTAGCCAGAAGACCATAGAATATCCCACTGTTGACTCCATGAAGGTCTGCAACCACACCCTGGGTTAGCAGAAACCTTCTAGATCGAAGATCTGCTTGAAGGCTTCTCCTTGCTCTTGTGGCAGGAGGACATAGACTTCTCATCATGCTGAGTGACAGAGGGATCCATGTAGACCACTTCAGAGGACTGGAGCTAGTGACCAGACCTTCTGCCCCTTTGGAGTACAGAGATGCCTGGGGAATGTTTTCTCCCAGCCATAGCTAGGAGCTGCTCCTTCTGTAGGAAATCTCCTCGCTCTGTGATGGCTTCCAGGAGAGCACCATCTCTCTGCCAGTCATTTGCACTCAACCAAAACCATAGCACTGCAGATTTCACCCTCAAACCCTCCTGGTTGAGCAGCCACAACCTCCTTGTGTTCCTCCAGTGTGGCTTCGACGTGTTTTGCTTTAGATCTGTTGCCTCCTGCTTGTGTTAATTCACATGAGAGCACATCTCTGGGGAAGCACTTTGTTTACAGCCTGGGGAAAGGTGTATCAGGAGCTTTGGGGGTGACAGGCAGGGTTCATCTCAGTTTTGTGGGCAGCTTTCAGACACCTTGGGTTTGTGTGAGACACGCCAAGCCCACTGTCCCTACTGGTACATCCTGGGGGTGTTTTTTAGGTATATCTTGGGGAAGTAACACAGGGTACCCTTTGTGTAGACTCATATATTGTAGGATAAACACCTTCCCTTTTGGCCTAAGAGCACGCACTCCTACAGTGTCCCACAGGTGTCTTCACCAGACCTGGACAAGGTCTGCAGGGACCGTGCTGTTCCCAGCCTGGACATCAAATGCTCCATGTTTCAGAGCGCCAACACCACAGCCTGCATCCCTCTTGCCCGAGCCATTATGCCAAAGATAAATTCCTTTCATCTCTAAATCTCCTGTCATCCCTGGACTGAAACACTGTGGTAACCATCTCACAGCAGACAGTCCCACCGGGGCACCCATTGCATTGTGTGTGTCACATCATTTTTTGGTGAGGAAGATCAGCTAATCAGTGAATAATCAAAGGTTCTTCATGAAAGAAGGCGACATCAAAGCAAATAATTTAAGGAACCCCTCGAGGGCCAGAGGAGTTGTAAGGTCTGAGGCTGAATCACATGAGCTCAGTTTCCATGAACTGTGTCTCAGTTTTCCTGCAGGTACAAGTTAGAAATGCTTATGATAAATGTTTAGAATTAGTTGGGGAAGGGGAGGATGTTAAATCACACTAATTACAGCCATGATGGCTTTGGTGCAGTGCCATTTGAAAGCATAGGTAATTTCAACACCTCATGCAAGAGGTCTGAAAAGAAGCCATCTTCATGGGTAAATGGGGGTGATACCAGGAGAGAATTTCAGTTCCAGCAGTAATAGAGTAGCTCAATTTCAGATCACAGCCATGCAAAATGATTGGGCACTGAAAGGTTTCCTGCTCTTACGTGATAGCTTGCAGAGAGGGTGGACAGGATAGTCACTGGGGAAAAAGGGACATGGGAGCTCTGGGACAAGTGGCTTGTCCCAGTGCACCAGTGCAGTGTGGTCTGATGGACTCAAAGGGAAGAACTGGGACAGTTCCTCTGCTGGTCCTGCATTGCAAGCCTGGGTGAAGCTGCAGCACCCCATTTCCTCTCCTACCATTCTAATTTCTTTTAAAGTTTAAGGGACTTTGGGATCTGAATCATGTTCTTTGTGCTTTTCGATGATGGTAAGGTCCCCACCTTCACAGTGGTTTCTCCAGTGCAAATGACAATAACCATGCTTAGATATGAGTCATCCAACACTTGTTTAACTCCTCTGGATGCTACTCACTCAAAGAGAGAGCTACTTTGGAAAGTCAAAGTCATTGACAGAGCTGAGAAAGGTCAGAGGAGTCCCCAGTCCATTTAGTTGTGGAACCCTAATCCTTCTGCCAGCTGTTGCTGGAAAAGAGGAAAAAATCCGACAAGGTTCAAATACCATGGGTTCTTTTTAAAATTAACTAATTGTGACTGGCTGAAGTAACCACCCCCAAACCCTTGAAGAGATAAATAACTTCTCTGATTACTCTGACTGGAAGCATTTCCATTCTTGCACGCACTGGGGATGTACATAACACAAGAAACCTTACTAAGAGGAAAAGCATGAGCTTGGGAAAACACAGCAACAAGTCAACAGCATCTTCACATGAGTAATGAGTCAAATATTTACTTCCCCAACACTTCAGGCAAGAATCCTGTGCCTCATCTTTCATACAAGCATGGACAGCCTGTGGAGAAACATCTCGTACTTTTGTGGCTAGCAAAATCATTGGGGCCAGGACTGTGCTCAGGAAGTTCATTCTCAGCCCTTGGAGGAACACATTGTTCCTTCACACCATCTGTCCTAGCACCATCCCCTCCATGCTGTCCTCATACCAAGGTCAGTTTGGGAACTCCACCACACCAACCCAGGTGTGATGTCCGCTGCTCCAGAGGAGCTGGTGTGGGGACCCTATGGGATGTTGTGCTGGAGAGTTAATGGTAAAGCTGAGTCACTGGCACCATATTTGCCTCGCTCTTCATTAGCTTGCAGACCACTACCAGGGTTTGAACCATGGACCTCCCCTTCTCAGTATTGTGAGTGTGGATGTGCTGTGCTCAAGTCCTGAGGGACTGCAAACCACCAGAGCATCCAAACACCCAAAACATCAGCAAGTTTTAAATAAAATGAGCCAAAATATTGCCCATGTAATAGCCTTGGAAATAAGGGCTCTATTTTTCTTCACTGCCTCAAGAGATGGTGGGAGAGAGCCCCTTCCCTCAGACCTATCCATGGCCAGGAGCCCCAAGGGGGGCAAGAAAGTGAGAGGGAGGGGTGGGAGGTATTTAAAGAAAAGCCATGTGTGGTGGAGATGGGATAAGGGTATTTCTCCTTTGCCTTTTGAAAGATCTCTTCAGAAACCAGTGTATTTTGTTCCTCTTCAGGGTATGGATCAAGGGGGAGGAAAGAAGGAGTCAAAACATCTTTGACCTCCCCATTACCACCAGCCGCATACTGACACTGAGGGTCTGAGCATCCCCACCACGCCTGGCAAAGGACTGGGCACCCAAAGGCAGTTCAATGAGGTTTGGAAAGTGTCTCCTGCAGTGGGCGAGGAGTATTCCCCACGCTGCCAGCAGAAGGCAACTCCAGGAATAAGCCTCAGAGTTTAAAGGAGATCTTGGCTATTTCAGATCTGTGTTTGGTTTCGCAGCCTTTCATTTTACGTTATTTTTCATTATTTTTACATTGTTTCACAACATGTCAAAACATCAAACTGATTCATTACAACATAAACAGGAGACACTTTGATGTAGGGAAAAAAGATGTTTTAATGGGTGCTAAGTAGCAACTGCCCTTAGGGATTTAAAAATAAAAATAGAAGCGGCACAAAATAATATTTTAACCCTTCTATTGTATCCCAGGATAGCACACCAAATATAGAACACAGAGTTGCACACAGAACAATGCAGACAATAACTTTATTTTTGGATTCATTCTGAAAAACAGAATTTTACATTCTCATAGGTCCTTTGGGAATTTTTCCACCGCTTCTTTGGGGAGGAGAAAGTTAGAAAGAAAAAACCAAAACTCTGCCAAGGAGTATTTCCAAACAGGGCTCATGAAACAGCACAGTTCTGTCACAGGACACATCTCCAGAGGAAGGGCAAAGGTGGCCTTCAGACCCCTCCTAGGTGTGACCTGACTCCACCAACGCCAAGTACATCTGGTCAGAATGTGGTGGGGTTTTGGTGGAAAATTAAGAAGCCTACACCCTCAAGTATTTGAAGCCTCTTTACTAGCAGAACTCGGGAATTTTCTCACTGAAGAATACAAAGAAATTTGAGTAATTTTTTTCAAAAAACCTATTTTCCACTGAAGCCGTTTCCTACCCAGAGCCCAGAGCCAGCCTGTGATGCTCCAGGACATCCGATATGTGACCTGCAGTCTCACGTCTCGGGGCTGCAGGACCTCTGTTAACATGACAGGGTCCTGTGCAGATGGCAGCCAGCTCAAAGAGGTCCCTCTTGTATGGCTGGGACTTTTCTCCTTCATGGTTCAGTCCTTGTCCTTGGCACAAGCCTCTTTCCTCCATGTCCAGGGAGGTGGTGGAGTCACCGTCCCTGGGGGTGTTCAACAAACGGGTTGATGAGGCACTTGAGGCCATGGTCTGATGGTCTGATGGTCAGGAATATGATGGGATAAAGGTTGGACTTGATGACCCTGGAGGTCCCTTCCAACCAGAATGATTCTATGATTCTATGACTCTGTGTGCGTGTCCAACACCCAGGTAGATCCCTACTGACACTGGGGGGGAGGGCACATCCTTCCTTACCCTCACAAGCCTGTGAGGTTTACAGGAGGAGAGAGTAAAGTAAAATGCCTTTATTCTTCATGTTGTGTTTCCTTATTCTCACATCACGAGACAGACAACTCTGCCTCTGCTGCTCAACCGAAGCAGGGTCCTGTCTATACACAATGACCAAAAATGTCCCTGTCTGCCTCCCAGGCACCTGCCCAGCACCTCAGATGACATCTGACTGGATTGCTTTGCTCAGCAGGGGATGCATCCCATCCATTCTCATGGCTTTTAACCGTGGCAGCTTTCAGTTCAGCCTCTGCTTTCCCCACAGCTGTCAACCCAAGCTCACTTGCTGCCACCCAAACACAGCCTGCTCTAGACTTGGGTAACAAGAGTGGTTTTCTCCATGTGCAGCTGCCCATGAGGGCAGGGCTGCAGCTAAAAGCTGAAGAGCCTTGGAGCCCAGAAGCATCCTTGCTTTTTCCAGCTATCAGCTTGTCTAAGGCTCCATTTGCTGCAGACTTTGCTGCTCTTCTAGCCTAAGATGATGACAGCTCTGCAGAGGGCAGCTCACAGTGACTCTGTAGCATGCTAAGGGCTGAAGACTCAGCACATATCCTGCACCCCTTGAGTCATGGCACAGCCTCCTCTGGGTGGGTTGGTCAGACCCTAAGCAGATAGGAGGTGAGCCTTTAGCTGGAGATGGTGAAGACTGAGACAAGCACAACCAGACAGATCCCTCACACCTCCTAAACTCAGAGTTTGTGATCCACAGAGCCAACCTCCCTCCCTTGTTCCTGGCGTTTTCCTCTAGTTTTTCCAAGTCTGTCCAATAGGATGTACCCCTTCTTCCATGGCTTGCTCTCTCCTCTGAAGCAGCTGTCTATCCATGCACTGGAACAGCTGCCTGTTGTGGCTGCCATGGCCAGTGGTCACAGAAAGATACTTTTGGGCCCAAGGACATAGTGTCGTACTCCAGAGTCACTGGACTTCCTATTCCCTCTCCAAAAATTGTGAGACCCCGATACTGCTTGTGCTGTTGGAAAATGTCCTAACTCGCCCCATAACCTGGAGAAGCTCAGGCAGACCCACCTTGAAGTTGCTCTGAGTGTCTCTTTCTCTGGTTTCCCCTCTCCATCCCTTTGCAGGCACAGCCTGGGCTGTGATGAGATGCTGGAATGCCATTTGCAGGGTCTTCTTGACCTCTTCTTAGCAGAGGGGGGGACACAGAGCCTGGCATTGGGGTTTATTCCGTGCAAACCACAGTGTGACTGATCAGAGATTCCTCTCTGTCTTCCCCATAGAGATCTGAGCATGAACAACATCAGCCAGCTGCAGCCCAACACCCTCCACCACCTGCGCTTCCTGGAGGAGCTGTGAGTATGGAGCGGCCACACCGGGCAGAGCATGGGTGGGGTGGGGGGCACTGGAGAGGGTGTCTGTGGCTCTGGTAGCAACCCCCAGTGTTGTCACTGCAGCTACAGGCTGAGATGGAAGGAGGCTGAATGCTGGGAGAGGGTTTACTTGCTACTCTAGCTTAGGAGTTTGACTGAGGTCATCACCTTTACAGAATCCCAGAATCCTAGGGGTTGGAAGGGACCTCGAAAGCTCATCCAGTCCAACCCCCCTGCCAGAGCAGGGTCACCTAGAGTCCATCACACAGGAACGCATCCAGGTGGGGTTTGAATGTCTCCATCCAAGGAGACTCCACAACCTCTCTGGGCAGCCTGGTCCAGTGCTCTGAGTTGGCTGAGATGATGCTAAAAGCCAAAATAAAAGAGGACCCAATCCATTATGGATCATTCACCTTTCTTCACCCCTCTGCACACAGTGTCCCTCTCACAGTCTCCTGCAGAGGAGACCCATTATCTCCCGGACACTTTGCAGTTGCAATGGCAATAAGCCCAGGCAACTGAAGTCCAAAATTTTGCCCATTGTACACCAATGTGTGCTGAGGCACACTCAGACACAGCAGCAATCACAGTCCTCAGGGATGGACGTGTAGCTGTGTGTCAGTGAAGGAGCGGTCCCACTTCTGAAAGCATGAGCATTAACCACCAGCACTAGAAACCATTGGAATCCCTTGGGAGCCCCAAAAACAGGACCCTGGGGGACAGAATATTGAGGTTGCCCATTTCAGCATGGGTAAATTGCACCTGTATGGTCTTATTCTACTTGACCATGAGAGACACCTTCAGGTATTATTCTCCTGCTGTTGCTCTTTTCAACACAACAGCTTCTGTTGGAAAGTGTAGTTTCTTTAAACACTATTATTACATTGCATGAAATACTAATATTAATGCTATTGTAAGCTGACTGTCTGTATAGCACTCACTACAGCTCAATCTGTCTAAACAAAACACCTTGACTTTGCTAAATCAGTTCATGCAGCCACCACCGTACACAACAGCAACATTTCAAAATGGTGTTTTCCAAAATGTCAGAATTTCCTACAGATTCGGTGTTTGCACTGCCCTGAAAGAGGCATTTTCATCTCCCAGCTGTACTGGCCCACATGTTCTGCAGTGGAGCGACCCTGAATCACCAGCATCCCCTAGTACGGTGTAATGCCAGTTCTGTGCACAGGTTATGGTGCTGACCTGAGTAGATGAGTGTGTACAAACTTATGTGGACACACATATGCAAAGACAAAGTTACTTCTCTGAACAGTCAGTCTTGACTAAAGAGATCAGACCAGATACTGGTGTCCATTATTCCCATAACACACCAAATCTCATCATCATCCAATCACAGAATCACACAGAATCACACAGAATCCTAGGGGTTGGAAGGGACCTCGAAAGCTCATCTAGTCCACCACCCCTGCCAGAGCAGGGTCATCTAGAGTCCATCACACAGGAACGCATCCAGGCGGGGTTTGAATGTCTCCAGTGAAGGAGACTCCACAACCTCTCTGGGCAGCCTGGTCCAGTGCTCTGTCACTCTCACAGTGAAAAAGTTTTTCCTGATATTTACATGGAACCTCCTGTGCTCCAGTTTGCATCCATTGCCCCTTGTCCTATCATTGGTCATTACTGACAAAAGCTTGGCTCCATCATCCTGACACTCACCCTTTACATATTTGTAACCATGGATGAGGTCACCCCTCAGCCTCCTTTTCTCCAAGCTAAAGAGCCCCAGCTCCCTCAGCCTCTCCTCATAAGGGAGATGTTCCACTCCCTTCATCATCTTTGTGGCTCTGCGCTGGACTCTCTCAAGCAGTTCCATGTCCTTCTTGAATTGTGGGGCCCAGAACTGGACACAATCCTACTACAGGTTTTTAACTCCAAATGGTCTTGCAACTCGTCTTCATCTGTCTGTAGTTTCTGTTCATCAGACTTGTAAGGACCCCAGCTACCCAAGCTCCGCTCTCCATTAGGCATTTACACACTGAGCAGGAGTCATTTTTTTATCCTTCTTTAGCTTTGGAGCTCCAGCTACCCACAGAAGGTGGGTTTTCCAGACCTTCCATCCTTCTTGCAGCCTTTCTCTTTCCATTTTGTCAACACCTGCGTTGAAGTGTGGACACCTTCACCAGGGGTAGTACAGCTTTTCACACCATACTCTGTTGTATACAATTAAGAGTAGCCTTGCTGCAAGCAATCGTATCCCAATTTCATGTCATGTACAAGTAGAGCAGTTGCAACCAGCAGTGAATAAATTTTCATAGGCTCCAAAAGACCCAGCTTCCCACAGCCAAAAATAATCCTGAATGAAGCAGATGAAGAGGAAAAAATTAAACAGGAAAATCTGAAAAATAACTGGAAGTTGTTAGAGAACATTTTGCTAGAGATTCACAATCCCACAAGTCCTCATTTGGAAAGCAAAGGTATTTTGAGTAGGAAAAACCATCACAGTTAGGAGAAGAAATGGAAAGTGCAGCCTTATTTATCCATGCATACCCAAGTTCCTGCTGGAATTTGATAGTAGTAAGGCAGCAATCCTATTTATGGAAAACAAGTAATTTATATCAAATAAAGCAAGGAAGGGTTTTTATCTATTATCAGGAATTAAAAGGGATTCTTTCAACAACAACATCTAAACAGGGACAGTGTGTACATTATTCATAGGGCTGTCATTGACTAGTAATGCACCTTGCCTGGCATTTCCCCTGCTCTTACACCTTTACCAAACTTCCATCCCAAATCATTCCATCAGGACCTTGACTTTCAGGTTGGGATCACCCTCTGTGCCTGCACAAGAGTCAAGCAAACAAATCCTGCGTGTTTACACATCCTCACTAAAAGTCTGTTCAGGTTTCCCAGCTCAAATCTCTTCAGGTTTCACCTACCCAGAACATATTCCCTTGGGTCTACCGGGGTTACATGTAGCACATGAGACCAAGTCCCCCATGGAAGAACTGCCCATGTGAGTGAAGACCACAAAACCCTGCTGAGCAATGAGGGACAATACAGGTATTTCAGTGTTGGTGCTTCCTGAGGAGGAGGAGACCTGCCCCCCTGCCCTCCTGGCAGTGAAGAGGACTCTGCTGCAGCCCATCTTTTCTTCAAGTGCCTGTCTTCAGTTAGATGGAAACGTTTCAGGAGGGTTCTCATCTCCAGGGATTTTGGGTGACCTCCCAGCCCCAGCCCACCTCATACACTGTTATGTTCCCTCTTACATCCTGGGTAAACTGTGAGTAACAGTCTGGAGCAACTGGAGACCTTATTGCCCTCTACAACTCCCTAAAGGGAGGTTGTAGTGAGGCTGGTGTTGGTCTCTTCTCCCCAATTGCTGATGGCAGGATGAGAGGAAATGGCCTCAAGTTCCATCAGGGGATGTTTAGGTTGGAGATTAGGAAGAAGTTCTTTACTGGGAGGGTGGTTGGGCACTGGAATGGGCTGCCCAGGGAGGTGGTCGAGTCACCGTCCCTGGGGGGGTTCAAAAAATGGGTTGATGAGGCACTTGAGGCCATGGTCTGATGGTTCAATGGTCAGGAATATGATGGGATAAAGGTTGGACTTGATGACCCTGGAAGTCCCTTCCAACCAGAATGATTCTATGATTCTATGAGACAAAACTCACAAAATTCAATTCAAGCCCTTCCAACCAGAATGTTCTGGTCAACCAAACCAACTGGGGCTCTGGTCAACCAAAAGAAAAAGTTCTTTTAACCTGAATCAGAAAAGTTTGTTTCATTTTCAGGTTACTACTTAACCTTTACTCTTTCACTTTGGGCCAAACTTGAAAAGAAAATCACATTTCCAATGTTATTTGCTTTATTGCAAAGATGCCTTAAAAAAGATGCTTGAACATTCTGAAAAAAATTCACATATTCCTCAGCAAAAATATTTGCCAAATTCAACACAGATTTTCAAATGTCCTTTTCAGATCCCCTGGAAACTCTAATATTTGAGGGCCATTTTTACTTTGGTCAGAAAGATCCCAGAAACTCCTGACACCCTTGGCCCTTGAACATACATGAATGTGATCTGTAACCCTCATCTTCTCTGACAGTCAGAGAAAGTCCATGTTCCTCTGCCTCCTCCACAAGCTCCCCACACTTTTCCTCTCCTCTGCTGCTGCCAATCTTCTCTCTCGTTAGATCTAGTCCCAGTAGCCCAGGGTCACAGTGGCTTGGAGGAGAGCTGGTGTTTCACACCTTGTGTGATTCCTCCTCTTTCTGAGCCTCTATTTTAGTACAGCCTCAGGCACCTCGGGGAGGTGGAGTTTCGTGAAAGTCAGGGAGAGCAGAGGGACTCAAGGCTCAGCTTGTGAATGGAGCAAGGGCTCAAACAAAGAACAGGAACAATGGGAGGGGGAAAGAAAGCTGCAAAAATGGGTGCATGAAGCACATGTGTCCCATAGACACTGAGGACAAATGTGCCTTGTTGCACAGCTTTCAGGCACATCAGCCTTCAGGCTGCACATCCTTCAAGCACAGCGAATCCAGGTTGCTGGATCCACCTGAGCCCCAAGTGGTTTAGTCCCCATGCTGGGGGTGGGGGGCAGGAGGCACACGAGGAACGAGGGAACAAGTGACAGCAGGGTTACACATGAGGGTCTTGAGGATAGTGAAGTGATCACCCAAGCCACACCATGACATCCAGCCAGGCTGTGTCCCACAGGACATTTCTGCGTTGGCTCAGCTCCTCTCTGGGGACCAGATGGCCATGTCCTACAAGGTATCGGAGGCCACACGATGGCTAGGGCACAGATGAAGGCACCAGGACTGCTCTGGCTCAAACTGCTCACTCACTGTGTGGTCTTGGTGAAGTGATTTTCCCTGCCAGTGCCTCTATTTACCCGTCCAGTGAGGAGAATGGGCCTCTCAGGTGTGCTGGGACCTGTTAGTCATTAGTTCTTCGTGCGAGCTGCTCAGGAAGGTGCTGCGGATGCAATTAGCACCCATGCCTGGAGGCTGCCAAGAGACCAGATCCTCTAGTCTCACCCAGCTTTGAGAAGGCAATGCCACGAAGGACTGCTCTCCAATGGCTCTCCATCCATCTGTGCTCTCCTCTGTCACCATCAGCCCTCAGCTGGGAAACGGCAGAGATGGGAGAGGCTGCACCGTGAGCAGGCACAGTCCCAGCCCAGGTCCTTCCCTCCAAAGCAAACCTCCAGTGACAGAGGTGTTCAGAGCTGGGCCTCACACAGGCAGGGAGCAGCCCGGAGTTTAGTGTGCCTCCTCTTTGTTTCCTTCTTTTTTTTTTTTTTTGTTCCTTTTCTTTCTTTCTCTCTTTTTTTGGCAGCAGGGAGATTGTTTAAAGTTGCTAATAAATTCCAGTTAATGAAGCCTGAAAAGCCGGAGCTGGGAGCCAAGAGAAACAAGACCAATCAGTACAGAAGGAATAGAAAGAGGATCTTGAAAGCTGGCCTGGGAATAATAACATGTTGAAATGTGTTCACCGGCGAGGGCTTTGTTACCACGCTTTGAATCCAAACACGAGCTCTCGGTGCCAAGAGGAGAAACTGCAGCCAGAGGCAGGTGTTCATTGCCATTCACCTCTTGCTTCAGGGCACAGCGGCAAGATCAGACCCCTTCCCAGCCACTGGCTCTTTCACCTGCCTCTCCTCAAGCCCCGAGGGCAGAGGGACTCACCAGCACGGGGAGTGCCGTTCCTCCAAGCCAGGCAGGCTCAGCACCCACACCGTGGCCTCCCCTTGCAACTCAAGGGACTGGGTCAAGAAGCAGCATAAAATCACAACAAAATAAAACTCCAGCTTGTGTGCTGGGAATGTGGATGCAGGAGCCCTCTTCTCCTCCCTGCATCTCTTCTCCCTCCTCTGCCTACGTAGGTGCAAGGACCAGCGGAGTTATCGCAGGTTCCAGAGCACCAGCACTGCTGCAGGGTGCCCAGCCTGGTCTTGGAGCACCCACCACCACCCACATCAGCTCCCAGACATCTGAAATGTCCATTTTGGACCCCAGCATGGGGTCTCATTCCAAGGCAATCTCATTCTTGTAAGAGGCAGCACTGCCAGAGAGCTCTGCAGCCTGCTATGTCATGGAAACCCACCAAAGCTGCTCTCCTAGGAGTACCCTACTCCAGACATGCTCCAGGAGAGGCTTTTCACCATGGTGCCAGCACGCTTGAACATTGCCTGGAAATGTCAGCACCCCTTTAGACAGCAGAGCAATGTTCAAGCGTGCTGGCACCATGGTGAAAAGCCTCTCCTGGAGCATGTCTGGAGTAGGGTACTCCTAGGAGAGCAGCTTTGGTGGGTTTCCATGACATAGCAGGCTGCAGAGCTCTTTAGTAGAGAGACAAATGCTTGTAGGGCCATGACCTTGCTTTGCCATGCTGTGATTTGCAGGCACCATCACTGCTCCCTTAGTAGCCACCTTGCCTGACACAGTTGTCCATTTCCAGAGTGCTGTGGGAGATGAGCTGCAGCTCCTCTGAATGCCTGGACACCGTGGTCCCCCCAGGACACTGCCTAACTCCTGTGTCTGAGAAGGCAGCAGCGTGTAACTTGTTAGCAACAAGGGGATTAGTCCTGGTTCATCCAGGACTTTCTGTCCTCCTGGTTGACGTTGGTCCTTGGCAGAGGATGGCATGGCTGCCAATAGTGGTGGGTGGGCAAAAGCACCAAGAGGGCAAAAGGATAATTCCTGTGAGGAAGCCTTCCAAAGGTCATCTCTGTGCAATCAGGCACAGAGGCAGATGTTGGCTAAGGTGCAGGTGGAGATAGGAGGGAAGGGTTTCTAAGGGTTCCTCCATCATGCACATTGAAAAATGAAGCCAAGTTATTGCAGAGGGCCAAGCAAAACTCAAAATGTTGTGAAAACTCAGAGATTTCCACTCTTTTTCTACTTCATTCGTGCTAGGGATATTGTTCAGCAATTGAAAAGTCCTTGCAGGTGAGGAGAGCTGGAGCCAGTGTTCCTGAAAACTGCCTTCCAAATTGCTAACTCTGTCCTGAGGTACCCCAAGTGGGACACCCAGAGTAGAGTCCCAAGTCAAAACTACTCTGAAGGTTTGGAGGGAACAAATCTCCCCTGAAAACCTTGACAGCTTAGAATATAAGGGGATGGAGGGAAGGCATTCAGTGTCCTGTATTGGGTTGTTCATTAAGAAGTTGTGTCTTATTAAATCTTATTGGCAAATGAATCCAAACTAGCTTGCATATGAACATTCGTGTGGGTTGAAAACTGGCTTGAGGACCATAAACAAAAGAAATGAATGCCATCAATCTATCGAGTTGGAACAGGCATTCGGTGGGGGTACAGAAAGCCTGCAAAGTCTCCTCCTCAGGGATGGAACAAGGCATTAAAACCACGTTAGAGACACCTCCAGGTGATGCCAGACTAGGACCAGCTGTAGATTCCTGTGTGGGAAGGGAGAGTCCAAGCTTGGCTCTTTGCTCAAATGTACCATGTTTTCACTTGCATGACTTAATTGGCTTCATTCCTGGTTTGCACCAGCACGAGAACAAACCCAAACACAACACGCAGCCCTTGGTCCCCTGTCCGCCCGGGGATGGCACAGTCTTGGCGCGGTGACACTGTTTAGACAGGAGCAGGGAGAGTTGATCTGGGTGCAGGTCCTGCCTTGACAATGTTAATGCTTGAGAAATGAACCAGAGCAGGAGATCAAAGGGATAGGCTGACATGCCCAATAAAGATCTCACAAGGGGAAAATTCCACTGGGATATGGACATGCATGTTTGTCCTGTCCTGCCAATGGGCAATGTTCCTGCCTCCTAATGTGAATGATAAGAGCATCATCATGTTGCCTGAGCACATGACATGAGCAATCATGCCCAACAAACAGCCTCTGGGCGTGCCATGGAAGTTGTAGCATGACCAAGAAGCCCAAGATACAGGAGGGGGTGGGAGCCTGTGGTAACTGAACTGCAGCAACCATGAGGTGGTAAACCATGAGTTTGTTCCAACTTGGAGTGTATTGGGAATGCAGATCAAAGCCTGGAGGAATGTTCCCAGAAATCACAGGAGTGGGGAAGGGGTGGGGGGGGAACAGAAAGTAAAAATCACTGAAGACACGAGCTTTGCAAGGCAAGACAGCCAACTGCAGCTCCCACCCTCCCCTTCCACCTGCCCATTCTCTCCCTCTTCTACCAGTCACTTTACATCCAGAGTTTTCCCTTTCTCCCAATGCTGCTCATCCTAAATAGACCCGAGCAGGCCTGGAGTAGAGCTGTGGCCCAGGCATTCACCCCTGCATGAGCAGCTTCTCTCCCCTCCATGTGCTGAGGTCCAAGAAATGCCACCTCTCTTTCCTTCTTGGTGGGGTTATTTGCTTCGGTCTTCTCCACAGAAGCAGCAAATGAAGAGCTGTCTCAGGGGAAGTCACGCTGGAAGCATCACTTCAAATGTTGTTGTTCCCTTTTAAATAGAAAGGAAGTAAGGGACCATTTCAGTGGGTTCCAGGAGTGCCTGTCTGCCAGGCTGAGACATTTCCTGAGAGTGAGAGGGACAGAGGGAACCAAGCACCAGTGGGATTGCCAAGTCACCATGGACAGAGGAAGACACACAGGGAGTCTTTTGTGTCTTGGGTCTCCTACATGAACTGGCACAGGAGCTAACAAGGTGGAAGGTATCTCCTCCCAGTGACCACTTCTACTGGTGGACAGGACACCCCAATAGCCCTACCCATTCCTGAGCTGCTCTCAGAGGGATGGGACAGCCGTGCTCCCTTGCTTGGGGACACCTTGGGGAGCACCATGCAGCCCCTGTCCTGGGAGGTGCAGCAAACCTCCAAAGCCCTCCAGACCCTGGGTTCATGTCCTGGCCGTGCACCCCTCAAGGAATGTGAAACCTCAGCCTGTGTGCATGAACACCAACATCTCCCACCCCCCACATGAGTCAGCAGAGCCCATCTTGGACCCAACCAGCATCCGCAATCGAATTGACCTGGGAGGTGCATTGAGTGGGGTGGTTGTGGCTGACACCCACCTTTGTGCCTGCTCCTTGGCTTGGCATGGAGCTCTACATCTTGGGGAGAGGCGCTGGGCTGCCCTGGCAGTGGGGAGGAGTTAAAGGGTGAGAGAGAAGAGCCAGGGGCCAGAGGTGAGCAAGGGACATGGCACTGGCTCAGCATGGACAGAAGCAGCAGCAACAGGGAGGCATGGCTGCCTCTCCTGGGCCTGTGGGTGCTTTGTGCCTTTAAATTCACTCAAAGATGGTGCCCAGTGAAACCAGGGCTTCTCCCACAGAGTTGTTTTTCCCCTCCTGTTCTGTTTTGCCCACGGTGCTGGGACACCATGAGCTGGCTCAGCGTGCGTCCCATCAGCACGCGGGGCTCCCACCACCCTGTGCCGAGGCCAGGAGCCCCAACCTGGGCTCCATCCAAGCTTCACACTCCTCTCCTGCCAACCCTGGAGGTCCCGGATCCATTTAAGGACCTGGCAAACACTCAAACACACCCAGGAAAGCGAACATAAAAATGCAGAGCTGCCAGGAAGCAAGTGGAGAGGACATTTAACCATGAACGCGTGCAATGTGCTGCCAGCGAGGGCATGGGGCAGAGAGGACCTCCAGGGGGGTGAGGACAGATACCCCCCCNCCCCCCCCCCCTTCAGAGAGAAGCCTGGTAGGACGGATTCTGGGAGCAGGAACACCTCCCCTCCAGGCGAGCACTCCCCTCCCCTGGACAAAACACTCCCTCCCATGTGGAAATCAGCAATCAAAAGGAGCAATTACCCCAAATCACAGCCCCCAAGTGACAAATAGCCCAGCCTGGCAGGCGGCTCACGCTGCGGAGCTGCAGGTTGCAACCTGCTCACACACATTAAAGAGACGACCCTGTGCTGTTTATGCTGTCGGAGGCCTAATTATGGGAGCAATTTTCTCTAGATTCCCCAGGGGAGAGACAGGGAGGGAGAGAGCTCGGGCATCCACACACGCCTGCTCCACCACCGGGGAGTGTGGCTCCCCAAAACAGCTCCAATCCTGGCCGTGACCTTGGCAGAGTCCTCCCTGCAATGCTCTGGGTTACACCTGTCTCCTCCACGGACCTCTGAACACAGAATCACAGAGTCCTAGGGGTTGGAAGGGACCTCAAAAGATCATCTGGTCCACACAAACGAGCTTTGTCAATGCTGAAGGAATACAACGAGCTCACCAGCATCTGTGACCAACCTGGGTCTAGGTTGGACCTTCTGGGAGAGTGAAGATGAGCCTGCTCACAGGTTATGTTTCCTTTTGGGAGATGCAATGTTCCACTCCAAGTCAAGTGGACAGTAAGAAGTTTCTTATCCTGTGGCTATGGAGAAGTCCAACCTTGACCTCTGTTTGACCGCTTGGGGATCAGAAAGCAAAGCATGAACTCAGCAGTAATTTGGGGTCTAAATCAGGTTGTTAACCTGACTTCATGATTTCTGGATGTTGGACACTGGGACTTGTCCATGTTTGTCCTCATGAGAGAGACATGAGGGGAAGGAGAAGATTCTCCCTAGGTCAAGACTAGAGTCACAAGTCCTGGACTTTACTCCTGGCTCCACCACAGGATCTCACCATGGTGTCTCAGGACCACAGTTTTCCTTGGATAAATTCTTTCAGCCAGTTCTGAATGTTGTCCCTTGTTCTTTGCTCTGCATCCCCCATGGTCTCACTTCCCTTTAGTCCCACTTTCTTTCCTGATGCTGCTCTTTACTTTGTCTTCCTCTCCCATCCCTTCACACTCATCATCCATCAGCCTGCCCAGGCTGCATTGTCCCTATCCTTGTCTTCCCTCCTATGGCTTTCTCCAGCCATAACTCATCCAAGAGCCACTTTTGACTACTTGGTCCTGGTTTTGGAAACCATACTCAGATGGCTCTACTGCGGCACCTACCTGGTACTTCCCATCTCCTCTCCCAATCTCCTCTCACAGCAGTGAGACCAAACTCTTGTGTGTTGATCACACAGGTCAAAGCAGGGGTGGGAATGAGGGAGTGGAAGCAAATCAAGTGTCATCGAGCTTTGATGGGCAGGACAAAGGAGCACCTGCAGGATGCAGAAGCAGGGCACATGCAGACAAAAGGGACACAGAAGGGTGCATGGTTGAGGGACAGCCTTCCCAGGACCACGCATGAGTAGAAACTGGCTCTCCCCCTGCTCCCCCCCTGCTCCCCCCCAATGCCAGATCATAGAATCATAGAATCCTAGAATCATTCTGGTTGGAAGGGACCTCCAGGGTCATCAAGTCCAACCTTTATCCCATCATATTCCTGACCATCAGACCATCAGACCATGGCCTCAAGTGCCTCATCAACCCGTTATAGATGTCTGGCTCAGGGCAGGGTTTGTGGGGTGGTTGGTGCCCTTGAGCACAGGCCCCTCCCACAGGCAACATGTGCTGTGACTTCTGTGGTCTGGGGTCCTCCGTGGGTACCCAGGGAATGACTTGAGCTGTGAGCTGCCCCTGGATGCTGAGAACACCAGACCCAGGTCTGGCAGGAGGGATAAGCTGTCCCTTTCTTTGTCTGTTCCCTGAGCTGTAAGAGGGGATGAAGTGCAAAGGTTGCCCACGTGCACCATGGTGGCTCAGCTCGCAGGTGTTGCAGCCTCCTCCCCAGGGGACTGGGGCACGATGCATGGCTGGTTAAGTCTCTGCAGAGGAGGGACTGTCATTACCAGGATGCTGACACATTATTGGCTCTTCTTTTCGCTGCAGACGCCTCTCTGGAAACCAGATCTCCAGGATCCCAGGGGAAGCTTTCTCTGGCCTCTACAGCCTTAAGATTCTGTAAGTAACTCACTCCCCTCTGCAGAGCCACCACTACTGCCCCCAGCCCTGTGGCACTGCCCATGGACAGGGACTTGCAGCCCTACAGAGGGGTTGCAAAGTCACAAGGCAGTGTTGTCTCAGTTGTCAAACCCATGC
>VZRW01000860.1:37993-141338 GCA_013398125.1 Aegotheles bennettii | reverse complement strand
CTGGCCGGGGTTCCCCTGGGTGAGTGGGCAACTGTGTCCCACCCCAAGGACCACCCACCCCAAGGACCACCCACCCCCTTCCACTGCTTCCCCACTTCTGCTACAGTAAACCATGAGCAGGTCACCTCCAGGGCACAGCCCTCCACACCGTGTGAAAACACACCATAGGAGAACCTGCAGAGGTTCAGGTTTTGCATAAAGCTCACCAAATGCCCTGACTTGGTGTGCCCTATGTGTGGTGTCCAGACCTCAACTGGCCCCCATCTGCTCTGCTGCAGAATCTTGGAGCTGGGTTGGAGCAATGTGAAGGTCCAGATACCTGCACTCTGGCCAGTGCCATGGGAAGCTCCTGTGCTCTGCCCACCTCAGCTGCCTCTTTGCAACCATCCTGTCCTTGCTACAAAATTCTGCATGGGCTAGGAGGCTTCTGCAAGGCTCTGGAGGGACCTATCCCTGGGAAGGGTGGGACCCTTGGATGTTCTGACTTCAGCCTGGGGCCAGCCTGCCCACGGGGATGATGGGGATGTGCAGCTGGATCTAGGAGCATTGCAGCCATCAGGCCATGCCTTGGAACTGCCAGCCCTGGTAAATGAAGGTCTCCTTGTTGCTGTGGACACACCAATGGGGAAGGTCTAAGTGACAGAGGTTACCACAGGTCACCACCACGGGCTGGAGTGTCTCATTGCTTGCGCAGTCACTCTATTTTCTGCATCTGTGTGACAGTCCCACAGGGTCTGTGTCAGGGCACTGTGGTGGGAGTCCCTTTCTCCCTTTCATGAACCATCTTTAAAAACTCCTGCAATAAACATTTCATCCCCAAGGGGATGTTTTGAACTCAGCCACAATGTGAAATTGTTGTAGCTGGTCTAGTTTCTACAGAGCGAGCAGGTACGAACCTGCTCCCAGGATTAGAGAGTATAGGGCTGTTTACTACGTCTTCTGAAGATGTAAAGTATGAATCCTGCCCTAAATCTCAGGGCTTAGAGATTTATCCATCCCCTGCATTAGGCAACAAATCAAAGGAACTGAGGAGAAACCACAGCTCTCCCACCCAATTTCAACAAGAGGAACTTTCTACTCCAGGAACGCGGGAGCTTTTCAAGCTGCTTTTGATCAATTTCTATTTGTGTCAGGCCCAGGTAACTTCTGATGAGGAGCACAAGAGCGATGCCTCCCTTCCGGAGCCAGCTCAGCTCCTCGTGGGTTGCAGTGAGGAGAGGAGCAGGGTTGTGAGAGTGCCAGAGCACTGGACCAGGCTGCCCAGAGAGGTTGTGGAGTCTCCTTGGCTGGAGACATTCAAACCCCGCCTGGATGCGTTCCTGTGTGATGGACTCTAGGTGACCCTGCTCTGGCAGGGGGGTTGGACTGGATGAGCTTTCGAGGTCCCTTCCAACCCCTAGGATTCTGTGAGTCTGTGATTCTGTGATTGATTGTGCTCTCTCTGCCCCGCCTGCAAAAGGTCTCATGGGCACCCGGCGTGCTCCACCATGGGCAGCACCACCAGGGACATGGTCATGAGTGACCCCATTGTAAGGAGAGGCTTGAAGGAGCAGAGCATTTCCAGATGGAAAACAGTTGCACAGAGAAGCTTGCTCCAGGCTGTCTTGTGAGAGCTGAATTTGGAGTCCTCCTGTTTCCGGACAACCTGCCATGGTCTCAACCAGGCTGTGCCCCGTGACACAGGGTGGCACCTGGACTGTCACACCAACCCCTCAGGCTCCAGCCTTGTCTTAAATTTACTCTAACCCCCAAACTTTCCCATGGAGGTGTACAGAGGAGTAGCCTAGCTCCAAGGTTGTATATTAGGAAGAAGACCACTGGGAGGGTGGTTGGGCACTGGAATGGGCTGCCCAGGGAGGTGGTGGAGTCACCGTCCCTGGGGGGGTTCAAAAAACGGGTTGATGAGGCACTTGAGGCCATGGTCTGATGGTCTGATGGTCAGGAATATGATGGGATAAAGGCTGGACTTGATGCCCCTGGAGGTCCCTTCCAACCAGAACGATTCTATGATTCTATGATTCAATTCTATAAGGCCGGGGTGGGATGGGCTGATGCTCACAGTGACTGCCCCATCCAGGCCCCGCCATGGGCCTCTTATTTGAAGACATTCCTGCTTCCCAAAAGCAGGGGCACTGCCAGCCCTCACTCTACTGGGAGTGTTTCACTTTCCAAAGACTCCGCTGCCTTCCTGGCCTGTTTGCAGGGGGGTGGAGCTGTCACTTGCTCTCACTGGAGGAGATGTCTGATTGCTTTCTGTAATGATCCTTTGAGCTCCACAGGAGGGAGGTCACTGGCAGATGCCATTGAGGGTCCCTGCACCCTCCAGGAGCAGTGATCATTCACCCTCACTCTCAGTGAGGCCACCAGTGAGGACATGGGAAAGACAGGCTGGTCCCTGGGAATCTGCTGGAACAGGACAAGGGTTTTTGCCAGGACAGACCTTAAGAGCATCAAGCTTAAACACATTGGAAGGGCTTTTGACAAGGATGGGGACTCCCACTGATTTCCTCTACTGAGAAAACACTGAGGAAAAGCACAAGGTGATGGAGAAGACAGGTGAAGGCCACCATGTCTTTCAGGCGGTGCTTCAGGTCCTTCAGGTCACTGCAGCAGTGACCTGGTTGGGGTTGGTGACTCCACAGCAGCTCAGCAGGATCTGCTCTTTCTCTCCAGGGACCAGGGGGGATCAAGTGTCCTTCCTGGCATTGGCTTGCTGACCAGTCAAGGGCCACTCCACCACCCCTATGACCTCCCCAGAACAGGAGCATGGGGGCAGGGTGCCTTCCAGAGCAGCACCACAACCCCATTGACAGTGCAATAAAATCACCCAAAACCTCTGTAGGGAAAGGTGAGATCATTGCCATTTTACTGGCTGGAGAAACCAAGGCAGAAACCGAGCTTGGAAGCAGGGTGTCCCTTCCCAACCCATTGCAGAGCACCTTGCACCTTCCCTCAGAGTCTGGTTGTGCTCAGGGGTGGAGAGAAGAGCCTGGAGAGGGACTGTGGAGGTGCCTCACCCTGCTCCTTGCTCCCTGTGAGTGACCAAAAATCCTTGCTCTCTTCCCAAACCGCCTCTGAGTTCCCTCTGCACCTCCTGCACTTCTTTGCCCCCATCCAAGGGGGACAAGACCCCGGTGATGAGTCAGCTGCTCCAAGATCTCCATGAAACCTGGTACTTTGAAACTGAGAAGAGCAACTTCAACCCAAAAAAAATGTAGGAGACATCTGGGGCTATCGGGGAACTGCAGTGATCTGTAGGATACTGTCATCATGGACACCATGGATGCATGACAACCATGGGGGCAGGTAGCCAGCTGCAAACTGGTGTAAACTGGTGTGCCTTGCGTAGCATACAGAAATGTGCCAGGTAACTGGGGAACACTGGTTTGGCCCAAGCTACATCCATGTCCTACGGTGCCACTGTGGAGCTCCACTGTGGCAGGAGCTACTCCCTGTCCAGTCAGATCCTTGCTCCCTTAGGACCAGTATAACCACTCCTGCTGTCATGTGCTTTTCTCTGCACTTCAATCGCCACCAAAACCACACAAATCTTACAGGAGGTATCTGGAGAGGGAATCTGAAGAGCCCAGGAGGCAGGAAAGATCAGAGAAATGCTGGAATCTCAGCTATTAAATGACAGGAACCTGGAGGAACATCCTGGATCCTTGCTATAAATAGAGGAGAAGCATTGGGTTTATACTTAACCATCATGGCTCTGGTGAAAATGAAGACAGAAGAGGACTCAGGGAGGGCAAGTCACCCTCCAGGCTACACACTGAGCTTCCCTGGGGATGCTGGGCTCTGACAGTCAGCAAAGAAGCTGCTGAGTTGGGCATGGACCTGCACCCAGACACCAGCTGTGGTGCTTCTGCTCCTCTTGGTACTGCACAGGCTCTGGCCAGGCCACGCTGTCCCATCTGGGACCTGCCCTGCACCACATGGGGCAGCAGGAGAGCAGCCAGAGGACAATAGGCTGAAGGGTGAAGAAATACCAGATCCTCACCTGTGGGGAGACTATGAGAGAAATTGCAGGGGTGGAAGACGAAGGTGATTGGGATCATTTGGTCTGGAAGGGAAAAGGCTCGGGAGGCAGCGTGGGAATGTCAGGCAGGGTGCTCACACACCACTCCTCAGTGGTGGGGCATGGCAGGGCTGGGGGTGTGTGAAGGGCTTCCCTCTGCCCATGCCCTCCTCCTGCAGCTCCTGGGCACAGCTGGTCCATGGCCACCACAAGTAGCCCAAGTGTCCTGGGGCACGCAAGGGGCAGTTGGAACCCCAGGTGCTCTGGCAGCTTCAGATCCTGGCTCCATCAACTCCTCCTCTTCCTCTGATCCCTCTGTCGGACCCCACTCCCACCATCCTGCCTTTCTCACAATGCTTCCCCTCTTCACCTGCCTGGGTCACCTTCTCACCACCTGCTCTGTGTGGCCATGGGCCAGCTGCAGGGACCACAGAGCTCCACGAGCTCCTTCACTGCTGCACCCAGAGCCAGTTCCCACAGGGTGCTGCAAGGCTGCTGGGACCCCTCTGAGAGGAGCAGCACCCATGGAGGGGCATGGGGCTGCTGTCAGCTGTGTCCTGGCAAGCCCATGGCCATTGATGGTCTCTGCTTCTCCTTCCATGCTTGTGACAGTGGAGTGTAAGCCCCATGGTTGCTCTCTGATAGAGCCCATGGGTGCTTTCTGATCCGACCCCATGGGTGCTCTCTGATTGATGGATCCCATGGGTGCTCTCTGATAGATCCCATGGGTGCTCTCTGATCCGACCCCATGGGTGCTCTCTGATAGATCCCATGGGTGCTCTCTGGTCGATCCCATGGGTGCTCTCTGATTGATGGATCCCATGAGTGCTCTCTGATAGATCCCATGGGTGCTCTCTGCAGCCCACTGGGATGGGGAAGCTCATCCAGGCTGACAGGTGTCCCACAAGGGCTGATACAGCTTCTGGGGCTTCTGGTCCTGCATTTGGGTTTGTTTCTGTAGCTGGGGAGATAAGACACTGGGTCCTGCAGCCCTGTGAAGTAGAAAAGCAAATTGCTGTATCTAAAACCAGAAGACTCAGGGGTCTGGTGATGAACTAAAGGACCAATGTGTCAGCTGAGGGTACTTAACCTGGAGGAGAAGTGAATGAAAATGGGCATTAACCTTTAAGGTCAAGAAGCTCCTGCAATAAGGAAGGACATAGACCTTTTCCATATCTGGAGACAGGACTGGCAGGTTTTGTAGTAAATGGCACTGGGATACTCAGGACAGGTTGTGTCTACAGATGGGGATGCTCTGTCACAGGTTGGCTGAGGTTTGGTAGGGGACAGGCATGGCTGAAGGTGGGAATGGACCAGCTGAAGGCTGTAGGTATGCAGGAGCTGACTCCCAGCAGGACCAGAGCTCTTACTCTGGTGACAGGGGTGTCCCCTGAGGAGACAGGCTCGTAGCTGGGGATGGTAACCATTTCCATAATTCAATTCTAATGTGCTAGAGCCTCAGAGCTAATTGTGGTCATGTGCATGTCCACGAGCAAACTCTCACACACATCTGGGGCTGTCAAGGGGCTTGGTGCTTTCCCAGTCTTTCCAGAGAATTAGTTTATGTTTAAAAAAAGGATGGGAAACACCCTAGGAATTCCTCCCCAAACCTGTCTGTGCAGATGGTCCTCTCCCTGCCCTCGGAGTGAATCCCAGAGCTACTGGAAGCAGGACCAGATTCTTGGCTCTGCCTCCTCTGGCTGCTTCGCTGCACAAAAACCACCTGGAAAGTGGCCATGGAGATAGGCCCGTGCAGAAACCATGCAGGGGTACACCCAGGGAGCAGGTGTGTGGAGACTTGGAGGAGAGCAACAAACCATAGTGACACAGGGGAATACACTGAGATGCCCCCAGGCAAAGGCCAAGGAGAGATGTGGCCTCCTCAGCTCCCCGCAGATGGGTGCAGACTGAGAGTGATGGATGCCCAGGAGCAGTAGCTGGTGCTCTGAGGTCTTCTCAATGGATGGATACATCCCTTTGCAAAGGGGCTTTGGAAGTGCATCTCTCCCAGGGGCTCTGCTCTGCAGCACGGTCAACCCACACCCTCCCCTTGGAGGCTGATGCTCCTGGGTCCATGCTTCAGTGCCAGGATCATCAGAAAGCAGCTCCATAAGCTGGTTTGTCTCCTCTGCCAAGGTCCTTACCTTACAAAATTAACTCCCTAGTCCATACTGTCCCCATTCCAGGATGACAGAATATGCTGCTTAGTTAGTCTCTGGAAAACCAGAAACTTCCCCATCCTGCCTGACCTCCTGGATGTCCTTCGCCTCCACATGCCCTGGCTGGAGCTCCATCAGCCTGGAGGCATCCATCCACGTGGTTGAGCTGGTGCCACCACCGCTTCACACTCATCCCACCCTCTCCCACCTCTCCCCCAACAAGAACTTCCCCTGCAGAACACCCTGCAGCAGCAGCAGCTCTTACCACCCCAGGAGGAATCCCACACCGAACTCCACAGGGAAAGACTCCAAGTACAACCGCAACCCACTCCTGCCTCACCCCAAAATGTTGAGGGCAAAATGCCTGGGTGCATCCTCTTGGCTGGCAGCAGCCAGATGGGGTGGCCCCCCCCTTCCTCAGCAAGCCCCGACCAGCCCGCATGAGCATGTGGACCCCACACTGCCCACAGCCTGTCTGCATAGGTCCTGGACCCCACACTGCCCACACACTGCCCCCACGGGCAGCAGATCCCTGTGCTGCTGAGGATGACCATGAGCCGGCAATGTGCCCTGGTGGCCAAGAAGGCCAATGGCATCCTGGGGTGCATTAGAAGGGGGTGGTCAGTAGGTCAAGAGAGGTTCTCCTCCCCCTCTATTCTGCCTTGGTGAGGCCACATCTGGAGTATTGTGTCCAGTTCTGGGCCCCACAGTTCAAGAAGGACAGGGAACTGCTTGAGAGAGTCCAGCGCAGAGCCACAAAGATGATGAAGGGAGTGGAACATCTCCCTTGTGAGGAAAGGCTGAGGGAGCTGGGGCTCTTTAGCTTGGAGAAAAGGAGACTGAGGGGTGACCTCATCCATGGTTACAAATATGTAAAGGGTGAGGGGCAGGACGATGGAGCCAAGCTTTTTACAGTGATGACCAATGATAGGACAAGGGGCAATGGATGCAAACTGGAGCACAGGAGGTTCCATGTGAATCTCAGGAAGAACTTCTTTCCTGTGAGAGTGCCAGAGCACTGGAACAGGCTGCCCAGAGAGGTTGTGGAGTCTCCTTGGCTGGAGACATTCAAACCCCTCCTGGATGCGTTCCTGTGTGATGGACTCTAGGTGACCCTGCTCTGGCAGGGGGGTTGGACTGGATGAGCTTTCGAGGTCCCTTCCAACCCCTAGGATTCTGGGATTCTGGGATTCTGTGATCCCACACTGCCCACACACTTGCCCTGACCCAGTGCTGCCTGCAGTCACTGCCACCCACACACTGCCCTGCTGCTGCCCATGGCTGATCTCAGTGAGCCTGACAAGAGTGGCTTTAGCCCTGCAAATGCCACAGGTCCTGGCCAGGTGGACCCTACGCAATGGCCACCCCTGCTGATCTCTCTTTCTCTTCCCAATCGCAGCATCTCTTGTGGTCCAGGGCAGGCGCTGAGTAGCCAGACTTGTGAACACACATCAGAAAACCTCACCAGAAGAGCCATGTTGTCCCAGGATGGCAGGGTTGCAGGTGGCTTGGGACAGTCCAGGAACCCCCAGACAGACCCTACCTCTTTGACAACCCCACACCTGTGCAGAACAGAGATGGCTTGGAGACAAAGGGAACTGTGTGGCGCATCCAAGAGACGCTCCCATGGGGAGGGAAGGGGAACGTGCAGAGGTTGGAATGTCTTTAATCCCCATGCACGGGCTCCAGGCACAGTTGCCTCGGGCAATAACAGCCCTTTGACTGTGCTGGCTGAGTCACTTCAGCCTCCCAAGATGGGGACATTCCATCATGCACAGGCCTGTACCTCTGAAGGGCTCAGTCTGCTGAGACTGTCTTGTGCAAGGATCCTGGTGTGATGGGGCCTCATCCCAGCATTTTTCTGGTCATTCAGGTGTGGTCTCTGCCAACAAACAATCCTCCTGCTTCTGAAAATACAACATGACCTCTGAGGAGTTGGGATTGATGCTGGTCCCAGTCAAAGGGCTGTGGCTAGCAGGTTGTGTCTGTCTGCCAATGTCTGCAAGCTCCAGTATGGTCACCTGAACAGTGCCAACCCAAGGTGACACTGCATTATCCAGACCTGGTTTTGAACACTTGTTGGCCTGAATGGTCTTAGCTTGTCATGTTCAGTGATGTCCTCAGCTTGCCCAGAAGGCCTGGTGCCATGGTTGGTAGTGGCACATCAACCAGTGCAGTCCTGTGGGACTTTATGCATTGATAAAGCTGCTTGAAGACAGAAAATTGCACTCAGCCACTGAGAAACTGCACCAACCAGAGTGGGCATGAGGCTGGGGAGGTGGTGGGACTGCTCCATGGGCACAAGAAGTCAAGCTCTGACTGAGGTTTTGTTTCCAGTGTGCCACGGGTGCCCAACGGAGCCACAGACATGGGCTGTGAACCTGGACCTCAGTTCACAAGATCACAACAACCCTGAGATCCCAAATCACACTGGCCTCAGCCTTTCTCCAGCACCATCTGCCTTTCCATCAGCTTGCAGTAAGAAAGCTGATGAAGTCCAGGAATTCTGTTTGAATTGGAGCCAGGAGCTGAGGGAGAGGCAGGAGCAAAGACAGATGCTCATGCAGAAAGGCCAATGCCAGTGTCCATCCACAGAGCCTTGAGCTGCTTTGCTTTCTTCCCCAACAGCTCCAGTTACTGTTGCAAGTTGTGTCAATGCTGGGAAGCCCCGTAGCAAACAGTCATGGAGTGGCTCCTCATCCATTGGGTTTGCAAATGTCCCACGAGCTGAATAAGAAACCTGTCCACAGGTTTCCATGACCCTGCAGAGGTGACCACCACTGACACACGCTGGGAGAAGGGTGTCTTACACAAGTATGAATATGGGACAGATCAGCTGAAAGCACTGGTACTGCTCTGGACTAACAGTTGTACCCTTCATGGTCCTGTCCTCTCAGAAATCCCCCATTGCAGCACCAAATCCAGCCCTGGAACCCTCTGTTGCAGGATCCTGGGCCAGCCTGGACTGCAGCTCACCTGCCAGCAGCACCCAAGCTTGCTTAAGAACCCTGGGTGGCCACCACGGTGCTTTCCAACCCCACCAGCTTTCCAACAGAAGTCCAGAACAGTTCTGAAACAAGCAGCAACATCGTCCGTTTTGTGTTTTTTAACAAAGTTTTCTTTTTTCTAATTATAGGATGTTGCAGAACAATCAGCTGAGTCGCATCCCTGCAGAGGCACTGAGAGATCTTCCAAACCTCCAATCTCTGTAAGTCATTAAAAATCAATGCTTGCGAGCTGCACGGTCCCTCGGGCCCCTGGGCTTCCCAGCACTTGAGTCATTAGTTCCTTTGTCAAGGATGTTCTGTCCCTTCTCCCTTTTCTTTTCCAATTAAAGCAAAGATTACTGTCACTTAGTGTAGAAGGGAGGAGAGGGCAGTTTTCAAGGAGGGAGCACTGTCTGGGTAAAGGATGTTGAAATTACGGCTCCCCATGTGTGCATGGTGATGAAAAGGCCACCAGTGCCAATGCATATTTCAAGGAGGGCTGGAAAATATCCTCCCAGAAGGGGCTCCATCCTCTCCACTGTGGACCACAGTGGGGAAGGGACCTGCCGGGGAGCACAGAGGACACTCTGGTCTGTCAACAAGCGAGTTGGGCTGTTTTACCCAAGTAGAGGGGACAAATGCTTTCAAACACTTCTAGTGGTTAAGCCAGGAGAAGCAGCCGAGGCTGTGATTGTGCTTTTCCTTCAAGGTGATATATCCACAGCAGGTTTGTGCTGCTGCAGTCACTAAAAATCACACCTCACTGAAGTATTTGCTGTTTTCCTGAGTGTGGACACACTTGCTGCTGAATTCAGAGGAGGTCTCTTTGGTAACTGGCCAGCTGGTGTAAGCAGCAATGCCAAAGCACGGAAGAGCATTCTGAATTGGACCAAACCACGGGAAAACTAACCCTAACCCTGATCCTGAACTTCAGCCCAAATCATCTTGTGTCTTTTTATCAGAGAAATGTTGGCTGGAAGCAGTTTCTGGTGGTCTCCAGCCCCTTGCTTGGAGCAAGACCATCACCAACACTAGGTGGAGCAGTCGCAGCTTTGTCTATGCAAGCCTTGCAACCCTCCAAGAATGGAGATTCCCCCCTCGCTGGTGACCTGGCCTGGAGCTGCTCTTCCTGGGGAACAAGCTTTTCCTCAAGTCCAACCTAAATCTCCTGAAGAGCAGTTTGTGGTCATTACTCTTTGTTTGATAGCTTGTAACCACCCAGAAGAGCTTGGCTCCATCATCTTTAGTAGTGGGCTGCTAGCAGATGTCTCAGCCTCTTCTCTGCTGGATGAAACCAGCCCAGCTCCTTCCACCTCTATTCGTGGGGCAAATGCTCTGGGACTCTGACTCAGTTGCCAGCCCCCCAGCACCCACCTGGTTCCTCTTCATCCTTCTTACACTGGGCAGCCCAAAACTGGGCACAGTTCTCCATGTGTGGCCCTCCCAGCACCAAGTGGGAGCTCCTGTAAATATTAATTTACATATTAATTTTCAGGGGGGGTTGTTGGCTGTGCAGGATATGAATGTTCTTTCTGCCAGGAAAGACTTGTAACATTTGTTGCTGAAATATCATTGGCACATGGTTGTGGCTGTTATTAAAATGTGTTGACATCACCACCAGTGCCAGACCCAAGACCCCCCACTCCAGGGATTTGGAGATTATCTTGTTTTCCAAGTGATTTCCCTTTCAAGGGAAATGTTACATGGAGGTGACTGCAATGGGGCTGCTCCAGGAATGCCCTTTCCCCCCCAGCCTGGCTCTCCTGTGACCATGAAAGTGTGTGACGAGCAGTGCCACAAGAGCCCATGGTTGGATAGACCCAACCTTGGCCTCGGGCCACCTGGCCTGGGCACACACTGCTGATGGATGGCCACCTCAGTGCTGAAAGGTCCACAGGTTCCATCCTCTCAGCCAGCAGCTCCCACCAAAATACCACACAGCACGTGAGAAATGCAAAACACTCCAAGAAGCTGCTCACAGCTTCATTTAAGGCTCAGGGTGCAGGGTGGTTGATTCTCAGGAATCAACACAGAGGTCCCTTCTCTTAGTGCACTTTGAGGCCACCTCGTCCAGTGTTGGCCCCCCAAGTGTCTCCAAAGTTGGATGAGGAGGTAGAGCTTGGACTAGCTGGTATCTCATGTTCTTCCTGCAGAAACTGAACTGTAAGATCAAATTTTAGGAAGAAATAAGCTGCTTCAGACAACATAGAGTCATGTAACCCCCAGTGGGACATCAGCAGTGGGGAAGGCTCCAGTTGAGCTCATCTCCATGTGTCTGAGCAGCGCCTTTAGTCAAAAGAGAGAGAAACTCAGAGAGAAACTCATCTCCTGGAAAGCAGGACCTGAATTCATCTGGGTCTCCATCCAGTTCTGCTCCCCCAAGGGAGAAGCCAATGCTTGCAGAGTCTTGCAATTGTCCTACCAAATGGTTAGAGGTGTTCTTCTGTAGCCACCTTCTCCTTCTCTCTCCATTCAAACAGGTAAATTGTCTGTAAAGACAATTGAAACCTCATTTGAAAAACAGGAGGGGCACAGCATGGACAGTCACTGTGTCTTAAGGCAGGTACAGAGCTAAGATTCTCTGCTTGGTTTCCACTGGTGCTGCCATGACTTCTCCAAACGCAGTTACAAACCCCAGGCCAAGAGCCTCCAGCACAGGTCTGTGGTAGAGAGATTTTTTTTTCCCTCTTATTGAAATATCTGAGTAATTTTCCACAAGTTTATGAGACTCTTGTGTACTTGTTGCCAAAAAATGAGCCAGCCTGGAACACCCATAGGTCACCCACAGCATGGTTTCCCAGCATGACCAGTCAGGTTATCTGAGACCCAGTGTACTCCTGTTGCCCAGAGACTATTTTTTTCCATTCAGAAGGGGAAGTGGCTTTATGGCACATGGTGACAGGCTGGGAGTTACCAGACTTGTATGGCACTTTGTGGCATATTAACTATCTGCTTCGCAAGCTGGCAACGCACGCTCAGCAGGCAGGACAGCTGGGAAGGGGGGTGAGAAGGGGAGCCAAGAGGAGTGGGGTGGAACAGACGGGAAGGGATTGTGTGCTGGTTGTTTTCTTGCTCTTTCAGATGTTTGCATTTGATGCCCGTGTTCGTCATTCTGGGATTCAGGCAGGGGTGGAAGGGAAAGTTTGTATTGCTTACAAACGAGCTGACGCAGGAGAGGAAAGAGACTGCTCAATGCACAAGTCTTCCCTCAGGATTGCAACAGGAGCAGCCAAGCTAAGTGGGAGCTGAAGACGATGGTTGTTCAGCTCTACCCCAGGGCTGGCCAGGGAATCCAAGGGTTGAAGTGGCCAAGCAAGTGGGACAGAAGAGAACTGCTTGAGAGAGTCCAGCGCAGAGCCACAAAGATGATGAAGGGAGTGGAACATCTCCCTTGTGAGGAAAGGCTGAGGGAGCTGGGGCTCTTGAGCTTGGAGAAAAGGAGACTGAGGGGTGACCTCATCCATGGTTACAAATCTGTAAAGGGTGAGGGTCAGGACAATGGAGCCAAGCTTTTTACAGTACTGACTAATGATAGGACAAGGGGCAATGGGTGCAAACTGGAGCACAGGAGGTTCCATGTGAACCTCAGGAAGAACTTCTTTCCTGTGAGAGTGCCAGAGCACTGGACCAGGCTGCCCAGAGAGGCTGTGGAGTCTCCTTGGCTGGAGACATTCAAACCCCGCCTGGATGCGTTCCTGTGTGATGGACTCTGGGTGACCCTGCTCTGGCAGGGGGGTTGGACTGGATGAGCTTTCGAGGTCCCTTCCAAACCCTAGGATTCTGGGATTCTGGGATTCTGTGAATGCTTCTAGCCACTATGGGACGGAGAGGGTTTGGTATTTGTTGTCTGCCCAGCACCAAGGTAGAGCTGAAGTGCAGCAAAGCCCTCATGTCTCAGTGGAGCCTCTGAAATAGGAAAGAAAATATAATGATTATTAAACTCTAGCTGTCTCCAAAGGTGGCAGCTCTCTTGCCTTCTGAGCATTCAGAGGATGTCCTCTGAGATAGGACACACCACCCAAGCCTTGGCAGCCCTTGGAGTTGAACTGCTGGGTCCTTTTTCTTCACTGCTGTCTCCAAGCTGGGGTCCCAGCTATGAGGTACCCTCAGACCTGTACAGAAATCCCTCTGCTTGGGGGCTGAGAGTGCAGGCAGCCAGATGGTCCTCAGGCTCTGCAAGGTGCAGGGTGTGAGGTCATGGTGCCAAGTAGGAAGTTGAAGCAGGTTTGGAGTCTCTAACAGCAGGAGATCAGCTTGTACGTACACGCTCAAGGAGACGAAAGTCAAGGCAGAAAGAAACTCCAATAAACATCACTCAGAGAGCAGCAGGAAAGTTGTTCCTCCTTTGTATTGGGGGGTGATGCACAGGAGGTAGGACTCTCATGTCCAGAATGATCGGAGAGTCCATGGCACTGTCAGGGCATAAACTCTACTCTCCACAGTACCTTGCCCTTGGGAGAGCTCCACATTGGAGCCCTCTTGCACAGCACATGCACTCTGGATGCCTTCCCACACAGCCTGAACAAGGACTCCACCTCCAAGGAGAGGAAGCAGCAGCTCCCTGTTACCATGGCCTGGGTCCTGCTCTCACATCTGGCTCTAGAAGGCCAGAAACAAGGAAGGAGAAACACTGGCCAGGTTTCACAAAGACTATGTGGGCCTCCTCCTTCTCTTCCGTTCTGATCTGGCTAAAGTGAGGGGCTGTCTTCAGGCAAGGAGCTGCCAACCCAGGAGCTTCAGGTGTGCAGGATTTCCATGGGAGGTGTGGTGTCACCCACAGAAGATGTGCCATGGTGCAGGAACCAGCAACGGGAGGACGCTGGTTTTAACTAACCTAGATGAGGCTCTCAGGAAGCCTAAGCTACTGAAGCTTTAGTCTTTCACAGGGCAGACAGCATGTCAACAAACTGACTAGATTCAGGCAAGCTTAGGTGAGATCAGAGGGTCAGGATGTTCCCCTGCAGATGCTTTCCAAGAGGATGTCCCCATTGCCCTGTGTGATCCCCCCATACCTTTTCTAACCAAAGAAGGTGCAGTCCTGAATTTTGGCAAATATTTCAAACACACTGACAGGGCTTCCTCCTGCAAACTCTAACAGAGGTGTTGGCAAGACTAGAGACCCAGGTGAAGGTTTCCAGTCATTCAACATATCTCTGTGCCAAGAGCATTTGTAGGTCTAGGACATCCATTCCCCATCACTTCATGAGCTGACCCAAAGCTTGTGTGCTTCAGGTTGTCCTCCTGCTTATCACCGAGTCACTCATCACCGACCACTTCATGTGGTCTGGGTCACTCGTCCTCTGGAGGAAGACATCTACGATGGGGTTCAGCCCCATGGATTCCAGCCAGCCTGAGGAGGCAGGTGTGGGATCCACCCAAATACCTCTATCCCCATCAGACACCGCTGTCCTTACAAACACCCCTCATGGCAGGTCCTGTGAAGCTGCAGCCATGCCCATGAGGCCAGACCCAGACCTGCCCTGCTCCCTGTCAGCTCCAGGATGTGGAGGCATCACTGCCTGGAGCCGACCTTCCAGGAAGGAGACCTTGGTGAGGATCTCCAGATGAATACAAAGAGGAAATTTGGATTTCAAAAGAAGAGAATACAAAGCTCTGGAGAGTCACTGTCCCTGGGGGTGTTCAAAAAACGGGTTGATGAGGCACTGGAGGCCATGGTCTGATGGTCTAATGGTCAGGAATATGATGGGATAAAGGTTGGACTTGATGACCCTGGAGCTCCCTTCCAACCAGAATGATTCTATGATTCTACTGGGAATACTGGGGGCATGGTCTACTGGGATACATGGTCTGATGGTCTAATGGTCAGGAATATGATGGGATAAAGGTTGGACTTGATGACCCTGGAGGTCCTTTCCAACTGTAATGATTCTATGATTCTATAATTGAACCTCCTACCAAGTGTGAGGGAGCTGCTTCCCAGCAGGTTTGCTTTATCTGGGAAGCATGTCAGGAAGCCCAGTGGGGAGGATTAGAGAGAACACGCACACCTGATGGCAATGCTCTGAGCCCTGCGCCGGGTGCCAAGGCTTTACGTAATGCTCTGATCCAGTTGTGATCCCCTGGCAGAGGATCTGGTTACCAGTGGTTTAGAGGTGCAGTAACAACATACCATGTGTATTCTGAAAGAGTCGTGTGTCAGTCTAATTAACGACTTTGTGGTTTGTGAGCACTTACCCGAAGCAGATGGGCACCGTGTCTGTTCCTCTGCCAGGCAGAAGGAGTCCAAGGCATTTCAAAGTGAGCAGGTGCTATAAATTATAATTACCAGGCTTGCAGAGGTAGAGAAAGCAAAGAGAAAAGAAACCTGATGGATTAAGAGATCAAGATAAAGTCTTGGGTTTTCTTTTTCAAACGCTCATGGAAAGTGAGGGGAATGGTTGGCTCTTCCTGGAGTTTCTCGCAGATCAGCACTTTGGGAAGGTGCTCAGCATGGGAAGGGGGGATTAGTGCCAGCCAGAAGACTGTCAGAGCTTTCCCAGTATGGGTGACTGTATGGTGGCCTAAGGACACCTCAGTCATCACAGTTCTCTCTCCTGGCTTTGAGACCAGAGGTTTCTAAGTGGCCCAGTGCAGCTTCCCCGAGGTTACCACCCTCATTCAGGTCCACAGCACCCAGCAATGCTCTCAGTGTGGTGAGGGGGTTTCTAGCCTAGGGCAGGAAACCCAGAGCTCTGCATTTCCTTGGAGGTTTCTCCTCCATACTGGGGAGGAACTGCACTAATGGCTGATTGCTGGGATTTTGAGAGACTTTGGGCATCCCTAGGACAATGGCAGGTTTCCTGACGCAGTAAGACACAGCAGCATAGGCACAAAGCTTCCAGTCACATTTCTTCCTGCTGGATAAAGGCTTCCATACATTTATCTCCTGCCCATGGTAGCTGATTTCTCCTCCCATAGAGACCTGTGGCTGCATGTAACCTCATGCAGACCCCAGACCCCCGGAGTATGGACATGGCTGGCACAGAAAGTCATCTAACCCCCAGTGGGACATCAACAGTGGGGAAGGCTCTAGCTGAGCTCATCTCCATGTGTCTGAGCAGGACCTTTAGTCAAGAGGAGGAGAAACTCATCTCCTGGAAAGCAGGCACCTGCCTTCAGAGACAGATCACCCACAGCAGTGTCTGGACACACAGATCAAAAGGAGACACCTGAGTATAGTTGAGAGGACTTCTAGCTGTGATCCCCCCCTGTGTATCAAACTTGATGTCCTCATTAAGTTCTTGATACCTGGAGTGTGTCATGTGGAATCAGGGAGTTAACCACAGCTATAAACCATTCCCTGGCCTGCATGTGCAGAAACATCTAAACATCTGGTAACCTTGCTCCAGGGGAGGGAAAGCATGTAAATCATAGTCCATCAATACTAAAATTTGGCATAAGATGGAACTATAAGTCTGGTGTCTTGGCTAAAGCACTGCAAAGCCCGTTCAGTCCAATAAAGTAATTTTCAGATATTTCTGCCTTGTCCAAGTGATCACTGACATTCAGGGCCTTGGACCAGCCTTGGCCATGGGATTTCCCCACAGTTGTTGTTGCCCCAGCAGCCTCCAGCCCACTGAGCCCATACCCCACTTCACCCTTGCATTTGTGGCACCGGTTGTGGCACATGAGACTTGCAGAATGGTTCCCAGCCACTTTCTGTCAGATCTCCCCATGGTGTTCACCTCCTCTGCCATTGACCCCTCCTGTCCCTCAGTCATGCCATCATAGAATCATAGAATCATAGAATCATTATGGTTGGAAGGGACCTCCAGGGTCATCAAGTCCAACCTTTATCCCATCATATTCCTGACCATCAGACCATCAGACCATGGCCTCAAGTGCCTCATCAACCCGTTTGTTGAACACCCCCAGGGATGGTGACTCCACCACCTCCCTGGGCAGCCCATTCCAGTGCCCAACCACCCTCTCAGTAATGAACTTCTTCCTAATCTCCAACCTAAACTTCCCCTGACGGATTTTAAGGCCATTTCCTCCCATCCTGTCATCAGCAATTGGGGAGAAGAGACCAACACCAGCCTCACTACAACCTCCCTTTAGGTAGCTGTAGAGGGCAATGAGGTCTCCTCTCAGTCTCCTCTTCTCCAGGCTCAATAACCCCAGTTCCCTCAGCTGGTTCTTCATTTCCAGACCTCTCCCCAGCCTCGTTGCCCTTCTCTGGACTCGCTCCAGCCCCTCAATGTCCTTCCCATCCTGTGGTGCCCAGAACTGGACGCAGCACTCAAGGTGCAGTCCCACTCCCTGCTCTGTGATGTTCCCTTTCCCCAGTGCCAGCAGCAGCACTTCCCTTCATGAGGAGTGGAGGCTCAAGACCTTGCACCACGAGGTCAGGCTCTCCGTGCCTCCCTCCCCTAATGCACTTTGAGTTTTGTCTTCCCCCTGGCAAGATGCACCACATTGCAGCAAACCCTGGCTTTGGTCCTCACAGGCAGTTCATGAGCTCTGTGTCCCAGAGGATTGACTCTTGCTGTTGGGCTTAGTGGTGTGTTCCCTAAAGCAGGAATAAGCCCTGTGACTGTGTCTCCACCCATCTTCTGTCTCGTGGCTCCTCTGTGCAGTATGTCAGGGAAACAACTGCACAGAAGCAAGAGACCTCCACATAGGCATGTGTCAGTCACCTCTGGCTACCTGGTGGCTAATGCCCTCAGCACACAGCTAGCCACCCCCACTGCAACCATACACAGTGGTGGGCTACAGCCCCATAGCTCCTGTTCCCTGGGATCCTGACTTGGCTCTTATTTTAGTTCTCCTTTCTCCCTCGCAGTCTTTGTTCACTGCATTCCTCAGAAATATTCATAGGACTCACTTGCCACTGGGACACAAACCTGTTGTTCCCAGCTGAAGTCAGCCATGGTCTCCCCAAGGACCCCAGTCCCATCAGCACTGGTGCTGCTATCACCTCCCCATTTCATGTGCTTGTAGGACAGCAGTGTCTGTCTCCTTTACATCTGCATTCACTGCATTCCCTAGAAATATTCACAGGACTCACTTGCCACTGGGACACAAACCTGTTGTTCCCAGCAGAAGGATTCGATGTCTTCATAAGCTGATGGGATGCAACCTGGAGAACAAACTGTGTCATATACTTTGTTCTTCAAAATATTGTAAGCGTTTTCAGGTCTTCTGCAAATACCATTTCCCATTATATTCTGATTTCACTCCAGCTTTACTTGACTCAAAATCTCTTAGAGTTAAATCAGCCTGACATGTGCACTCCCTGCATACAGGTTAATTTACCTCTAACTAAAATAATCCAGTTCCTCCAACCCATTGGTTTGCCACTTCTTCAGTATCTTTAGCAGGAACCTTTTGGAGTCTTGTGGAAATGCAATAAAGACTGCTTCATCCCTTGTCCCTCAAGGCAGGTAATTATTTTCATACATATGGCCAGAGATTAAAATGCAAAGAATGGCTCATAGCAATTTTAGAACATGTGGACTTTGATGTAGACAAAGGAGGAAAGCTCTTCCCACCTGATCAGATTCTCACAAGCATATAAATTCTTATGACAGAAAGAAGAAAAAAATCAGTTTGGAGTCAGCATGGCCTGAAGAGCTCAATCAATTCATTCCTTGCTTCACTTCTTTGATCTAGTTGAGATTTGACAGTCTGCTGTTAGCAGCAATATTCTTCTCTATAAATCACATGGGATGCAGTGAGGTCTAAGAAAGGTGTCGTTACCATTGGGTGTTTAGAGGATAAAAGCTCTGGAAAAAAGAGAAATCTATAAAATCAACATAGCAGCAGTGACTTACAGTCTGCTGGCATAGGAGCTGTCTTGTGGCAGGACCACCTCAGTCCTGTAGCATCATTTATTGGCTGCACAATGAAATAGAAGTCAGGGAAGAGCAGGGAGCTAGTTCTTCACAGCGAATCTGAAGATGGACTGAAACAAAGCAACCACAAGAACTTTCTTGGTCATTGCTGCTGCTGAGTGCACACGACCTTGAATTTCACCTGCTGTAGAGCACTTTGCAGCAGAAAGCCTGCCTGTGGCAGGAAAGAGAGCCCAAACCAAGTGTCACAGTACAGGCAACATGCTGAAGAAGGTCCTTCCCCTCTGGATCACACTTGCTGCTCAAAACCTTCCTGCTCCATGTCTGAGATCCCCTTTTGCCCTGGTGCACCTCTTCTCAGCAGCCAGCTCTGGAGGGGATCACAGCCAAGTCAATGGAGTTTTGTCCCCATTCTTGTTTTCACAAGTGTGGTCTCCATTTTGTCATTTCAAGTGTTTAATGGTATTTCTACAATGAAGAAGGTCTAGGAGGGGCCAAGAGCAGATGTTTATCACACCCAAGTTACCATTACACACCTGGATGTACCACAGGTGCAGTGATGTGCCAGGCAGTAACCCTGGGGTGGTGAGTCCTTGCTGAAGTTTGGTTGCTGTTAGTGTTCCTCACTGGTTGCATGGAAGCAGGATCCCCTCTGGCTGTGATCCTTGCTCCCAGGTGTAGTGTGCACAATCTGAGACTCACCTGAAAACAGCCAAGTGACCGCTGTAGTTGAGTTACAGTTGTGTCTTCTTTCTTTACATTCAGGTGGGCTGATGTCCCTAGAAGGGGCTGAGGCTCTTCTCTATTGGCCACATCTCAGAATGTGGTTCAGGAATGATAAGCCAGATTCAGGGGAGTTACTGGGTTTTGGCATAGACTTAGAGCAGACAAGATTTTTCTGGTTCCACGTACCACAGGCTGTCATCCAACCTGCTGCCTGCTAGCTCTTCTCCTCACTTCACCCCATCTGAGCTCTCACTGAAGATCTGTGCTTGTCATCAGGACTAGCAGCAATAACTTGGCAATATCAAACCACATCTGAGAAGAAAAACTGCATGAATATACATATCCAGGTCAAGATTTGGATTTTGGAGGTGTTCCTCTTCTTACACTGGCCTGACCCAAATCCCTGCTCTGGGTTCAAGAGTATCCCAGACTGGGGAACAAAGTACATGGCTGGATGTTATTTCTTACTCCAGCAGCTTTCTCTGCCATGCAGCCAGTCTCCCTGTGTGTTTAACAGAGCATCCCCCAGTACCTTTGAAGAGCACTGGCATCTTTACTGCAACGATGGGCAATAACACATTTTCAAAAGACATTGGCAAATCCAATTGGCAGAAAATATTTCACCCTCTTTCATAGGGGCAAAAGCTGATGCTTGGTCACTGTGTTCTTGGCAGGACCCAACAAGCACCTTCACTGCCTCCCCTTTGCAGCCCTCAAAGGACAGCCATGGGATCAGCCACTGGGCATTACAGCTGAGCAGCCCAGTTTTGTAGTTGGGAAGTGTCTGGGACCAGGAGGTTGGTGTGTTCATGCCTCTGCTGGGACTGGAGTGTAGATCCTTCCCTCGTGGTGGGAAATCCTAAGATTCCACCAGGAAGGAAATCAAATTCTTCTGAATCATCCTCCATGGCCTCACTACACAATCTTCCTTCCCTTCAGGTAAGCTTCTGCTGTGCCCACGTCTCCCTCGGGCAGCCCAGGTGGATTTGTTTGCTCTGACCGTAGCCATCTAGATATTACTCATCTCAGCTACTCAACAGTGGAAAACGATCAGCATCTCCAGAGGGTGAATCATCCCTGTTATCTCAGAGCCCTGCCTGGGGGGATGAATCACTCTCTGGAGGACTCTGGTTTTCTCTTCTGGCTGTGGAAAGACCCTATAATTGGTTTCAAGTTCTGTGTGAGGTAGGGTGAGATGTGGTTTTCCTTCCCCTGGAGAGCAAAAAAATAATGCCCCTCTTCCCAACCCCCACTTCCCACTTCTATCTGGCAAAAGCAGATCACTAAGCTAACACAGATCATCAGAGCAAGGGCTACAACACAGAGCTGGGCGCCTCTCCTCCCCCAGAGAATCATAGAATCATAGAATCATTCTGGTTGGAAGGGACCTCCAGGGTCATCAAGTCCAACCTTTATCCCATCATATTCCTGACCATCAGACCATCAGACCATGGCCTCAAGTGCCTCATCAACCCGTTTTTTGAACCCCCCCAGGGACGGTGACTCCACCACCTCCCTGGGCAGCCCATTCCAGTGCCCAACCACCCTCCCAGTAAAGAACTTCTTCCTAATCTCCAACCTAAACTTCCCCTGATGGAACTTGAGGCCATTTCCTCTCGTCCTGTCATCAGTAACTGGGGAGAAGAGACCAACACCAGCCTCACTCCAACCTCCCTTTAGGTAGCTGTAGAGGGCAATAAGGTCTAGTCTCCATGTCCCCCTGCCCATGACCTGGCACACACTTGTGTAGTCCTCAGAGAAAGCTGTCAGAGGACATCACCTTGCCCAAGACTATAAGTGCAAGAAGCAGCTTACCCATCAACCAGAGAGGAATTTCCCTGCACTTCACAGCTTGGAGGGGTTTCAATTTGTACCCACTGTTCTGGGGCAAGTTAGAAATGAGAAAGGCTTCTGGTGGGTGTCCTGGGTACATCACAGACATGGGTTTTCCTGTCAGTAGGAACTCAGCTGGTCAGATTGGAGCCTTTTCTGCTTAGGAGTAAAAAAGCATGAAATGCAATGTGATATCCCACTACAATGACCTCAGTAACTTGTTTTGAGAGGAAGATTTAGAGACCACACATAAACTGTTGAACGTACCATCCTCATGGAACAGTTCTCTTTAGCAGTGCCCCAACAAACCTCTGTCTCTGTTTGTCCTTCATGCATTACTCCCAGTCTTTGAGCAGTGAGATGTTGTGAAGTTTAAGTGAAGGAAATGCCCATATGACTCATGCTTGCGAGTGTCCATGCTGTGAAGGATCCCTGGATTCATCTCCCAGGAAGATCAGAGTGTTGTGTTGTTTATCAGACTATAAGTTCATCGATCTTCAGTTACTCTAACTTACTTTATTATGTGGTAGAACTGGCAAATAATATAGAAAAATAGGTGTCTTCATAAATCTCCTCCCAAGAATGGTGTCAGAGATACGAAAATTCCTCCTGACTGCATTGGATGCCTTAACTCCTGTCCACAGTGTGTAAAAATCAGCAGTCTCATCTCTTTACAGCTTTTGAAATTCTTTCCTAGAACCCGTAGAGAGTAGAGTCTTCAGCTCCCAGTGATCTTGAGTTGAGCCATCACGTTCATGATGATTCCTCTCTTGACATTTCACTTCCTAATCTTCCCATTCATTGAGCTTGTGGTTGGCAATGCGTGGAAGGGGATGATGATGAGTGACACCCTTGCTGTGCCCCAGCACCTCCAGGATGCACCAGTTGTTCTCCCAAGGGAAGAGGACACAGCACAAGCTGGGTGGCTTGAACTGTATTTGTCTGGCAGCTTGGCAGAGGTTACACCTACATGGCTATGCCCATTATGTACTGTAGTCACCTCCAGACTTTTCTTTATTGACTCTAGCAACCAGGAGCAACATTTGGATAAACCTTCAAGAGATCGTTCACACCAAGCTCAAACCGGTGGTCGCTTGTCCATCTACATTGTTCCTCCCTTTCTCTGCCCACACGGCTGTACCCACCTTTCAATAAGTAAATGTCCTTCAGAAGAGACTCTGACAAACACAGAAACTTCATCCCACCTTCATACCCCTCCCATATGCAGTCAGCTCTCTGATAGATTTCAGGAAGAGGCACACGCTATCTTGCTGCCCTCTCAGTGCCTTGAACATTGTAGGCACTAAAGAAATAATAATCACAGCTCGCATCCCCAATCCACACACACACACTGGTGTCTGAGCCATAGAGTATGTTCCAATGTGTTTTCCATTGACCTTTATTATGGGGACTCATGAACCTTAACTTGCTCGCTTACACACATAAGTATCCAGGGCATGCTGCATTACCCTGGGGGCGACTCAATGGAGATGGACAATGGGTCCCAGATGTTACACACTGTAGATACAGCCACAGAGCAGGGAAGATGGGTCCCAGATGTTGCATACAGTAGATGTGTCAGTGCAAAAGGAAGATGGGTCCCAGATGTTACATGCATCGAATGTGTAAGCACTCGTGATGAACCATGGAGGAGCTTCAGGTAAATTGGAGATACGAAGGCAAGCAAGAAATGAACAACACATTTAAACAGGCACCCATCTATGCAGCATTTAGTCGTCTATGTAAGACACATTCGTCTGCTTTCAGCTTTCTGCCTCTTCCATAACCCTGTGGACTTCAAAAAGTTCCTCTCTTGACAAGGCAGCTGGGAGCATGGTCAATCCAGTGAGGCTCAGGGATGAAAAGTACTGAACTGCCTCACCTTGTGAGATAAGGCATGGGAACCACTCACTGTGTTGGTGGGATAAAGACCAAGACAATTTTTAGCCAAGTGATGGGATGCACATAAACAGGGTTTTAGGAGCAGCAGGAGCCAGCCCTGTGCACGACAGGTCCTATCAGACGTGGTACCTGTGGAGCAGGAGTTGGGATCTGTGAGGTCCCTGCTAGCCCAGGCTGTGGATGGTCCAAGCAATCTGTGTCCCACAGTTCCAACAGCTCCTGGTGGGACACAGGAGTACAGTGCAGGGCAAGGCTACTGCTCCCTTCGTACAGGTGAAGGAGACAAAGAGAAGACAAGCACCTTGTCCAGAGTCACACTGAGCCTACAGCAGGACCGTGGCATGGGACAGCCAGCTCCAAATCCTGGCCAAGCAGACTCTGTCCTGTTCTCATGACTCCAAAAGCAGCCCCAGCTGCTAGAAAATACAGAAGAGCTTTCAGTGCCCTGCAGCTGTGGTGTGGCTCAAAAACTACTGTGGAGGATCCCCTCAGCCAGAGAAGGGCCAGGGGACAGTCCCACAGACCACAGTGTTGGCTCTGGAAGGCTTGTGGCTGCCATGCTGCCAAAAGCAGCCTGGTAAACTGCAGAGGGGCCAAGCCCAGAGGACCTCAGGCCATGGTGAGGTGAAGAGCAGTTGTGCACACTTCTCCAGGACAACATCTGGCCAGTTGTGGGTTGCTTGTGTTGGTTGAGAAGTGATGCACCACATGCATGCCCATCAAGGCTGTCAGCAAAGGCCAGTGCTTCTCCCCACCGGTCTAGGAGCTACAAGGGTGAGGGTTATTTAATCTCTAAAACAAAGCTGGCTGCATAGGAAGGACATGGGGCACCCTATGGGAGCTCACACAGCGCAAGGAGGCACTCAAACTCACCAAGGTATAGTCCAGCACCTCGACAGGAGAAGCCGCTGCAGAAGTGTCCATCAAATTATAATATAATTATAATAACCACCAGTCTAGCATTGATTGCCTGAGTCAAACACCATAGGCTGGACATCTGGAGCCCTATCTCCATGTCACCTCATGAGTTGAGAGTGAATGGAGCAAGGCAGACACGAACCCAGCTGTGACACCCCTGCAGTTCCCCGTTGCCAGACAGGGACCTTGTAATGCCTTAGAATCATAGAATAGAATCACAGAATCATTATGGTTGGAAGGGACCTCCAGGGTCATCAAGTCCAACCTTTATCCCATCATATTCCTGACCATCAGACCATCAGACCATGGCTTCAAGTGCCTCATCAACCCGTTTTTTGAACACCCCCAGGGACGGTGACTCCACCACCTCCCTGGGCAGCCCATTCCAGTGCCTTCTTGCCAAGATGAGTGCCAGTGCTGAATTTCTGGAGGATCCTCAGAAGGGCCAAGGTTTGGGAGCAGCTGCAAGATACCTCTGCATGGCTGGCTCTGGGACAAGGCCTCCATAGGATCATAGAATCATAGAATCCTTATGGTTGGAAGGGACCTCCAGGGTCATCAAGTCCAACCTTTATCCCATCATATTCCTGACCATTAGACCATTAGACCATGGCCTTGGTCTGGCCCTGGTCCCCGTGCATTCAAGGTGTGAGCTGGCTTTTATGTCCCAGCACGTGCTTGGCCCTGGAGATCTCTCAAGGTTCCATGGCCTGTTCAGAGCCCCTCTCCCCAAGAGCAGTGTGTCCTGTTCCTTCTGGCCCCAAGAGCTGCTCTCCCTTCTCTTTTCCAGCTGTGTGCTTGACAAACACTGTGCTTACTGGTAAATATGCAGTGCCCAGGTGGCTTGGTGGACCTTTGAGCCACTCTGCTTGGCCTCTGGCTGCTTTCTGTGCCTTCTCCACTTCCCTGTGCCTAGCACCATGGGCAAGCGGGGCAACAAAGATGATTAAGGGAGTACAAAGATGATGAAGGGAGTGGAACATCTCCCTTGTGAGGAAAGGCTGAGGGAGCTGGGGCTCTTGAGCTTGGAGAAAAGGAGACTGAGGGGGGACCTCATCCATGGTTACAAATATGTAAAGGGTGAGGGTCAGGACGATGGAGCCAAGCTTTTTACAGTGATGACCAGTGATAGGACAAGGGGCAATGGATGCAAAGTGGAGCACAGGAGGTTCCATGTGAATCTCAGGAAGAACTTCTTTCCTGTGAGAGTGCCAGAGCACTGGACCAGGCTGCCCAGAGAGGCTGTGGAGTCTCCTTCACTGGAGACATTCAAACCCCGCCTGGATGCGTTCCTGTGTGATGGACTCTAGGTGACCCTGCTCTGGCAGGGGGGTTGCACTGGATGAGCTTTCGAGGTCCCTTCCAACCCCTAGGATTCTGGGATTCTGGGATTCTGGGATTCTGTAATGCCAGGGGGAGGGCTCTTTGGGGAGTGCAGCTGCCTGACTGTCAGCACTTTCTGTAGCTGCACAGGGAATTTGGCAATCCTTCTTGCACAAGTTCTGACCCGAGGGGTTTTGGAGGTGTCTGCAACTGGGGCTAACAAAGCCCTCTTGTCTGCACCAAAGGCACTTTGTGTGGAGCCTAGGTATTGCTCTGATTTCATTTTCTGAGCATCCCTCGTGGAGGGGTTCCCAGAGGTACATGTCCCAGTAAGTCGGGAGTGAAGACTCATTGCAGTCCAAACAGAGCCCTGCAAACCTTCCTACCACATCCTGTTCCACAGCCAAATGGGGAAATATTGGTGTCTTGAACTCTCATTCACCACCTGGGATGGTTTGCACAAGAGCTTTCAGTCGGGAAATGGAGCTGGGAAACTCTTGTGAGTCTTGCTTGAGGGCTGTGAACTCGTCTGTGGCAGGGGCAGGGTCCAGGCATTGGAGCAGGCCTATGAGGCAACGTTTTACCTGGTCAATAATGTGTCATCCATAGAACCATAGAATGGTTTGGGTGGGAAGGGACCTTTAAATGTCATCTAGCTCGCCCCCCCCCCTGCAGTGAGCAGGGACATCTTCACATCTTCAACCAGATAGCTCAGTTGCTCAGAGCTCCATCCAACCTGACCTTGAATGCTTCCAGGGACATCTCCCACTTCTCTGGGCAGCTGGGCCAGTGTTTCACCACCCTCATCATAACAAATTTCTTCCTTTTATCCGGTCTGAATCTTCCCTCTTCCAGTTTAAAACCATCACCCCTTGTCCCATCCCTACAGGCCCTGCTGAAAGCTCTCTCTGCATCTTTCTTGTAGGCCCCTTTTAAGCACTGAAAGGCTGCAGTAAGGTGTCCCCAGAGCCTTCTCTTCTCCAGGCTGAACACCACCAACTCTCTCAGCCTGTCCCCAGAGCAGAGATGCTCCAGACCTCTGAGCATCTTCTTGGGCTCCTCTGGACTCAATCCAACAGCTCCATTCTCCCATTGCATCTGCATTACGTTATGACCACCAGGACATGATAGGCAGAGCAGAAATTGAGCCCAGTTTCCCAACTTCCAGGTTCGTGCTGCAGTCCCTGGCTGCCTTCCTCCTACCCCATTTGGTATCAGTTGATGGAAGAAGCTCTGGCTCCACACCTGGGTCATTTGGGCAGGCTCAGGGACCCAGAACCTCCTACCTCCAGGCTCCATCGGGTGCTGTGCATGGCAGAAAGAGCAGCACAAGGCTTGCAGGGGAGGGTGGCAGAGGGGGACAGAGTGCCCTCAAGCAGGGTGTTCTGCAGGGCTCTGAGCCATCCTCCCTCATCCCATAAGGGAGTGGAACATCTCCCTTATGAGGAAAGGCTGAGGGAGCTGGGGCTCTTGAGCTTGGAGAAAAGGAGACTGAGGGGTGACCTCATCCATGGTTACAAATATGGAAAGGGTGAGGGGCAGGACGATGGAGCCAAGCTTTTTACAGTGATGCCCAATGATAGGACAAGGGGCAATGGATGCAAACTGGAGCCCAGGAGGTTCCATGTGAATCTCAGGAAGAACTTCTTTCCTGTGAGAGTGCCAGAGCACTGGACCAGGCTGCCCAGAGAGGCTGTGGAGTCTCCTTGGCTGGAGACATTCAAACCCCGCCTGGATGCATTCCTGTGTGATGGACTCTGGGTGATCCTGCTCTGGCAGGGGGGTTGGACTGGATGAGCTTTCGAGGTCCCTTCCAACCCCTAGGATTCTGGGATTCTGTGATTCTGTGATCCCAGCTCCTTGCACAGCAAGTTCCTGGGGAGCTCACAAGCCAGGTCCTGACTCAGTGCATGTGGGAGTCTCGCCTGAGAAGGGAGCTGAGGTGTTGGCCCCAGTCATTACTGAGTTATGGGAGAAGTTTGGCTGCAGTGACATCACCTCCTCCTTATGTTACTACAAGGAACTCGGATCCTATTATGGGATAGGAGGTAACTCAACCGAGCCTTTCAAGATAAACTCAGACAGGAAGAGAGATGTGATTGCCTGAGGGTACCAATTAGACATTTCTGGTGAGATCAGCTCTGTTCAGCTGCCACATGTGCACGCTGGGGCCAGGCAAGACAGCAAGAACCATGCTCCCCGAGAAAGGGGTGGTGTCAGGGAAGGGTGGACAACCAGTTCTTCCTTCCACTGCTGCCAGGTCAGTCATCCTCAATCCTTCAAGGGTCACGGCTCTGTCTCCACACCATCCTTTCTTTATGTCCTATATTTTGCTGTTGACAGATAATCAAGATGCAGAGGAGCTCCCTGGTTTGGAGGGAGACCAGCCCAGCCCAGTACCACCCAGTGCTGTGTAAAGTCTTCGGTGGTGGCAAGTTTTCTCCAACATTATAAAGGGAAATAATAGCCCAATACATTGCCAAAACTACTGGGAGGATGGACTGGAGTTCAAGACCCCACTGTCCTGTTGTGACTGGGCAGTGGAGGAACATCACAGTCTATATTGCAGACTGGTTACTGCACATAGGGTGTCTAATGGAATCCAGATGACAGCCATTATTGGCTCTACTGTGTGCAAGGAAGGAAGAACAGCAGCAAAAGTGGGGGTATTTCCCTTTTTTTATTGGTTTCTAGGCTGCAGCTCCCCCTGTAAATGCTCCACAGTCAGAAGGAGCTGGAATGATATGGTAAAATTGCTTCTGCCAGTCACAGCCTGAGATTTGCACCACATCTGTTAGGGAATGGAAGGGCTGTTTCTGGTTATCCACTGCTGCACATTTCTGCCAGTCATGTTACAGACAGCAGGATGCCTGTGCTCACAGATGTCTAGGAAATGCACTTGTACATCCTTTGAAATGCTCTTGGAACAAGAAAAAACCTTCTTGGAACAAGTCAGTTCTTAGAAACTTCTGTGTCTGTGGCAGAGGGAACCGAAGATCTCAGATTATAGCTTGACCTGTCAGAATTAATACAAAATTTATGACATGTCTGCTGCACTGGCAACTGCACATAGCCCCACCACCACAGAATGATTGCATTGGCTTATCTTCTGCACACTGGGAAGGAGGAATCTCCCACTCTTGACTTTTTCTTATTAGAAAAGGACTTTCCTACCTGCTTGGTTCCTTCTAGGAATGTTCTTGATCCTAGCATCATCTTCTGGCAAGACGGTCCAAAGAAGCTGTGGCTGCTCTGGTAGCATTGAAGGTCAGGTTGGATGGGGCTTTGAGCAACCTGGTCTAGTGGAAGGTTTCCCTGCTCATGGCAAGGAGTTGGAACTATATGATCTTTGAGGTCCCTTCCAACCCAAACCATCTGATGATTCTAAGGCAGGCAATTCCTCCTCAAGCCTTTATCAAACACAGGCAATGCTCAAAGCAATGAAGTGGCTCTTCAAAGGCATGTTGCACCTACACGAAGTCTACCTGACACTGCCCTGTCCAAGGAGAGACTTCCTTTTCTCACCCCACAGGTTCCTTTGACTCCCCAGGGCTGCCACTGGCTACAGCAGCAAAGGCACCAGCTGGTGGGACTCAGACATACTTGCATTTGGTGCTGACCTGCTCCTCTCACCATGGCTCAGCAGAGAGGTGAACATCTGCTCAAGGAACAAAGATGACATAGACAATGTCTCAGACCAAAAGCCAAGGGACTTTTGATTTTCTTCCCAGGCAACTGCCTCTCTCCCCATCCCCACAGTCCCTAAAAGAGAAAATGGAGGAAAATCTGAGGTGATTCCAGGCACTTTTAGGTCTTTTGACTAAGTGTCATATTGAAGTCATGTAAATGCCCCGTAACTATCAGCAGTAGATGCCATTCTAAAGCCAGAAGCTGAGACTTTCAAGCTGCTTGTGATTTTCTTATGCTGTCGTTCTTGAACGACCCACTTAAGATCAGCTCCTTTTGCCTGCAAGGGACAGGATGATGCTCTGCAGTGCCTGGCTTGAGCCTGTGGAGTCACTTGGAAATCCTGTCCATGAAGACATCTGGAGACCACTGTGTGTCATCCACTGTCCAGATCCACAGCACAGCACTGAAGTCCCACTTCTAAGCCATCCAGCAGCTCCATGAAAGAGGTATCTTCCTCTATAAGCAACAAACAGGTTAATGCTTGCAAGGAAAACCAACTGAGTGATTTGGTGAATTAAAGTTTAAAACATCTCCGTGGAAGGTGAGGAGCCAGCCCCAGCCTGCGCTGTCCCATTTACCCACTAATCAGCCCAATTATCTTAGGTATAAATCATAACACAAAACACTTACGGAGACAGAGTCACACACTGAAGAAAGGAGAGAACTGTTGGGTTGGTTTTTGTTTAGTATAATTGATATAATTACTGACAACTCTGTGCCAAGAACTTCAGCTTTTCTCCTTCCAGAAGAGAGTGGAGAGCTGTCTGAAAGCCATAGCAATTAGCAATCCCCACATGCACAGCTTTTATTAGAAAGAATGTGCCTCTATTCCAGAAAGAACCAGCAAATCCCTGAGGAGCAATTAAACCTTTTGGTCCCAGGAAGGCAGCCATCCTTCCCTGCCATGTTCCCTGCTCCCTTGTCAGTGATGCAAAGGCACATGAGGACTCCTGTCTGTCACGCCATGTGTGAAAGGCTTTCACCTGGACACTTTCTTGTTCCTAATGTTGACTTCACTGGCTCCACATAGGTGCATCTTGCTGTGCGATGGTCCACGCAGGTTGCCCTCCATGAGATTGCTCAGGTCCTTGTCCAGCTCATTGCAGCCAGCAGAAAGTCTCCCTTTCTCTCCTCTGAGGGATCTGACTGGGGTCTGATTTTCACACTCTGGAGCAGGTGAAGGCAGCAATTACGTGGCTTGAGCTCACCGAGACTCCCTGTGCACGCTGCTCTGCAGTGTCTCATGGACAGTGGCCACACTCATCACAACATCCCTCACTGCCACCAGGCAGCCCCTGCTTGAGTAGACATAAGGCTTGGTGTTCATTTGAGTCTTGCAGAGGTGAACTCTCATTGACAGCAGCATGTGGAGCCATGGAGCAGAGCCTGGCTTGGGGCTGCAGCATGTCCAGAGCTGGTGGCCATCCAGGAGTGTTAATAAACTCCTTAGATGAATCTCAATTATTGCCCTTATAATAACCATAGGGATCCACAAAGCCAGGGAGGTGTCTGAGTACCTCAAAAACATCCACCAAGGGCCCATCCTACCTCACTGGCACTTCTCTCATGCCTGTGGACCATCGATGTAAAAAAGTGCCTTTCCTGAGGAGACACTCAATAGCCATGGAGCAAATGGTCTAATGGTCTAATGGTTAGGAATATGATGGGATAAAGGTTGGACTTGATGACCCTGGAGGTCCCTTCCAACCAGAATGATTCTGTGATTCTATGATTCTATGAAATCCATCAACTCAAACGGTTTCTCCAACAGCTGGGACATCGTCACACTGAACCCAAATTCCCCTGTGGCTCAGGTCTGTGGCTTCACCCAGGAGACCATGACCACAGTGGGACATAAAGCAAAGAAATCATGGGGTCCATTCTCTCCCTTCCCACCAACCATCCCTCTGCTGTACCAGCCCTTGGCTCTGTTTTAGCGTCTCCATTTCTGAAAGCTTAACTTGGTTTTGAAAAATGATAAATATTCTTAGCGGATAATTTCATTGTCTGTTCTTTGATTAATTAAACTTGAAACAGAGCATTCACTTCAGTACAATTTTCAGTAAACATATAGGGTTTTGGATGAAAGAATGTCTGAGGAAAACAAGCAGTGCTTTTTTTTCTTTGAAAAATAGATTATGATGCCAAAAACCAGCAGAATTCTTATGCTGAAGAAGGAATGGAAAAATTAAGCAAATATTAACATTTCCCACACGAGTTTTAATTTTGGTCCAAAAGTTCTTGTTTGCCCCAAAACATTTTGATGAAAATTTTCAACTAGAGTCTTTAATCTTACCCTGAGCTGCTGCAGGCTTTGCTTTTCTGCTCTTTACTCTTTGGCTTTGTCTTCTCAGGAAGATGAATGATACCATGCTCTGATTCGCTGTAGTTCAGGTGGCAGGAGGTAAATTGAGGCAGAACTTGCAACACATTCACCCTCTTCAACCAGAAAATAACCACAGCCTCGTGGAAGCCCTCTGAGCAAAGATGCAAATCCCGTGGCAACTGTGCAGAGCTTTGGGTGTGATGTCCTTTTGTCATCCCCAGGGGAATCAATAGAGCTGGCAGGAGAACTCTCAGCTCAACCACCCTGCCCCAGAAAATGCCACTTTGCAGCAATGTGGGTGTGTTGCCATTGGGAAAATACATTCATGTGGCAAAACGGGAGTATTTAATCCACCATGGGCATCACCTCCATTAGAGGTGGTGTTGTATCAGGACTTGTACACTGGATTTTAAGGACAGTTGTCCAAGGGAGATCTCAGGAAGGTTTGACTGCATTTCTTGACCAGGTACAAATCTCCAGCTTAGTCCCTCCAGGTGGGACAAGCCAGTGCAAGAAATGCTTCTCTCTGTGGCATAGGAAAAAGTCTGTTTCCCAGAATGATCTGAGACCTTCACCCAGGAGATACCACCCCTACCCCCCTGCAGGGACCACAGCATGCCCCTGGCCTTCTCCTTTCTCCATGCACACGATGGGGCATCTGCTCTCCTTCCGCAGACTAGAAGGTCATTGCAGGGTGCTGGGCATTGGAATGGGCTGCAGGCACTGGAATGGGCTGCCCAGAGAGGTGGTGGAGTCACCGTCCCTGGGGGTGTTCAGCAAACGGGTTGATGAGGCACTTGAGGCCATGGTCTGATGGTCCAATGGCCAGGAATATGATGGGATAGAGGTTGGACTTGATGACCCTGGAGGTCCCTTCCAACCAGAATGATTCTATGATTCTAAGTGCTTTGCGAACCAGGGAATGTTGTCTGTGCTCTTCGGACAAGAGTCTAGTGCCAGGGGGAACCGTGTCCAACTTTCATCAAAAATATTACTTTATATAGTCAAAAATATGAATTTCTATACCACATTCCTGTATGGAGGATTGTTGATTTGAGGGCTGGTCCATGACAGTTACGTTAACTTCCTTCTCTCATGCTTTAATAAGAGACAAAGTGCTTTCTCTTTGCAATATGAGTGCAGAGAGCTTTCCTTCAGATAGCTTGGAAAAATCAAAGAAGATCTGTTGGCCGTGAATGGAAATCAGAATTTGCTTTCTCCTTGGTATAATTGGTTCCTGGTATTTCATCCAATTTTGAAGTGTTTTTGTTTTATATTTGGATTTTAAAATCTAAAGATAACACATTGTATCCTGCTCACCATTGTTGAAATAAGAGATCTTTAAGAGAGATGGTTCCCGAAGCTGGTTTTTTAACTTTTTTTTTTTCCCATAATAAGCTTAATATTTTTTGGCTTCGCATTCTATTCCGGAACAAAAACATACCTTAAAAATTAAACTTTCTCACCAAATTAAACCTCAAATTCAACCGCCTTAAGGTTTCCGTGATGATTAAAAAAAAAACCAAACCAACAATTGGCAAATCAAGGAGAAAGAAAGGCCTGGACATGTGAGATATGGGAGCACAGACCCAATTCCTGCGCCATGACATACGGTCTGACTCCTTCGCGGTGCCTTTGCAGATAGCTCTGGCTGTTCAGATCAAACGCAGGACCCAGAGCTAAGCTGCCACATACTTTGCATTTCTGGCCAGATCCTTTTCTCTGGAATGGGGCTTTGGTCGCAGGTTTGGCTGTCCTGCACACCCTGCAGCAGTGGGGCTGAGTGGTCTGTGGGGTGCCCCAAATAGGGCTGTGGCTCCGCAGATCAGCTCAGGCAGATCCATGGCAAGCCCAGCCCCAGGGGATGCAGCTTTGATGCTCATTTTTCAGAGGGGTGCCTGCAAGCCACAGCTGGCCATTGCTCATCTGGTGGGTTCCTGTGAAATGACTTAGAAAGGGGGTGGTCAGTAGGTCAAGAGAGGTTCTCCTCCCCCTCTATTCTGCCTTGGTGAGGCCACATCTGGAGTCCTGTGTCCAGTTCTGGGCCCCACAGTTCAAGAAGGACAGGGAACTGCTTGAGAGAGTCCAGCGCAGAGCCACAGAGATGATGAAGGGAGTGGAACATCTCCCTTGTGAGGAAAGGCTGAGGGAGCTGGGGCTCTTTAGCTTGGAGAAAAGGAGGCTGAGGGGTGACCTCATCCATGGTTACAAATATGGAAAGGGTGAGGGGCAGGACGATGGAGCCAAGCTTTTTACAGTGATGACCAATGATAGGACAAGGGGCAATGGATGCAAACTGGAGCACAGGAGGTTCCATGTGAATCTCAGGAAGAACTTCTTTCCTGTGAGAGTGCCAGAGCACTGGACCAGGCTGCCCAGAGAGGCTGTGGAGTCTCCTTGGCTGGAGACATTCAAACCCCGCCTGGATGCGTTCCTGTGTGATGGACTCTAGGTGACCCTGCTCTGGCAGGGGGGGTTGGACTGGATGATCTTTGGAGGTCCCTTCCAACCCCTGGGATTCTGTGATTCTTGGATTTTGTGATTCTGTGACTTAGCCCAGCCACTTTGTTTAAGAAGCTTCCATCAGTTGGCAGCATCAAATGGCCATCAAGAAGGGATCACCTTTGGTGGTTGTCAAACATCTCCAAGCACAGACAGGAACCTTGCACCAAGACCTCCTTATGCTAATCACTATTTACAGCCTAATCCAATCTCCCTGGCCATCAATCCATCCACCTCGTCACCAAAACTCCCTTTGCATACCAGTGTGGGCACATGAAGCAATGTTAGATTTGTCTCTCACTTATCCCCACCCTGCTTCTTTCCCACTTAGACGCCTGGATGCAAACCTCATCTCTGTGGTGCCCGAGAAGAGCTTTGAGGGGCTGCTCTCCTTGCGTCACCTGTGGCTGGATGATAACGCCCTGACGGAGATCCCTGTCCAAGCTCTGAACCACCTGCCAGCGCTGCAAGCCATGACCTTGGCCCTCAACCAGATCTGGCACATCCCCGACTACGCCTTCCAGAACCTCAGCAGCCTCGTGGTGCTGTAAGCCTTCTCCTTTGTTCCTCCCTCCAGCATCCTCCTGCTGGAACAAGGTGCTGAGCACACCTGGTCAAGGTCCTCCTCCCAAGGGAAGACCTGGTGGTCGCTCACCAGGAGCAGCTTCTTGCTGCAGGAGCAGCAGGCAGAGGTTTTGTTCACTAAAGTCACGGGACCCCCACCATTTGATATGAAATGCTAACGTTGCCTCTTTCAATTATTATCATAATTTCCCCACTTCTCACTGGAGAGCCAAAAAAGCTCCTCAGTGTCATGTAAAAAAAAATCAATATCTGGAAACAAAAAGCAGATTTTTTTACCTGAAGATTCGAGCAACTTTAGTTTAGTTCCTCCTCCAATCCCTGTGTTAAAACTACAGGAATTTCTACCAACATGAAAAAAAAATGCAGCAATTCACAGACAGGTCAAAAAGCAATATTTTTTTCCCTTGGCAAATATGCCAAGGAGCCTTTTTGACCAATATGATTTTGAACAAAAGCTCTGACCTCACCACCTTGTCCAAGCCTGTGTGTGCTGGTTTGCATGACTGTGCTGTGTGCAGATCAGCTCCTCCTTGCAGCGACCACAACCCCACAGTGCTGTTGTCCTGTTTGCATTACAAACACTTTACCAACAGCATAATGTATAGGACACTGCTGCTCTCAGAAGATACCTGGTCCGAGAGGAAACCATTTACTCCATGGGCAGTGAGAGACACTGAAACACTCTGCAGCCTGTAGTCAGAAAGCAAACTGATGTNTATACTATACTATACTATACTATATATTATCTGTATATTATATTATCTATCTATCTATATTATCTATCTTTATATTACCTGGCTTCTAAAAGGAAGTTTACACATGTAAATTAGCCAGTCATTACTTCTTCGTGTTGATTAGCAAGTTCAGGTGTGATTGCCAGCTACTTTAGAGTTCCTGTATCAACATGAAATGCCACCTTTTAGTTTGGCTATATGTATTGATACCAGGGTATTAAGCAACCTCAGCATGTGGTGCCTTGGTGAAAGTTTAGCAATTATTTCACTTTCCAAATTTAAAGTGTTTACTGCAGCCATCTAGCATAGAAAGTGCCTGGACAAAGCACAGTCCAGAGTTTTTATTAAGCATCAACTTCAGCTGTTTAGACAAAGCATAAATGCTTATTTAGGAGAAATGCTAAAAGCAACTTGAGAAATGTCAAATAAGTCATTTTCACCCACAATAGTGCTCATCCTACAAGGCATCCCATGACCATCGTAATGCAACCACTTCATTCAGCTGTAATAGCTAGCACGGCGGGTGAGCTGACATTTGGAACTTTATTTCAGTCTCCAAAGCATGCTGCTTTCATTCCGGCTTATCCCATACTCTGGGTGAGAAGCAACTCCGTAATTAAACAGGCAAGCTCAAGAAATAAAAGTCATTGACCATTAGGTCACAAGGGAGAGAATAATGTCCCACCACAGACAATTGGAAGGGAACACATGTGTGATCCTGCCAAGCTCTGTGGGACACGATACTGAATTTTTGTGGAATCACAAGTGTTTGGCAGAACCAGCTCCATAAATCTCCCCCGTGCTTCCATGCATACCCTTGTCAGCACGCAGCCAGTGGAAAGTCACCCAGCGTTCCCCCTGTGCCCCTACCAGGGATGGGTCCCTGCTTCAGGCTCACCCACCAGGCTCCCAGAAGCAGCCCAGCGAGGCAGTGGAGTTTGCTGGGAGGCTTTCCCTACCAGGTGATACAGATGCACATCCCCTGCAAGGGTCTGAATGGACACGTAGATGCAGAGGAGCTGGCTGCTGCCATAAACATCAGGGAACTTCTAGCCTGAGAGGTATTAAAATGAGCACCTAGGGGAGGAGAGCCCAGGGCAGATGTGGAGGAGCACAGGAGAATCTCTCATTAATTCTCATGGACACGGCTGACCACGGCTGAGTGCACGACCTTCCCAAGTGCAGAGATGTGCTTTGCCTCCTCCACACACCTTGGGCCTTGGAGAGAGATGTGGGTGATGGTCCTGTGCTGACACAAAGCACCAACATCGGAATATACAAACCTCTATCTGGAATAAATTAAGGGATTCAGTCTCCACTAATAAATTACACCTCTGTTGAGGAATTCCCTGATCTTTTCCCATCTACTGCTGCTGGAGGTTTCTAACCAGGGCTGCAGGGTGTTCAGTGAGCAGAGCCTCGTGTAAATCACTCATCAGGAGATCTGTGAGGCTCCGTAATTGGCGTCATCCTTTCCCCAGCTTCACTAACGAGGGCTCCATGTGCTGCTGATGGCAGGAGGGAGATGGCTTCTTTGATCGGGGTGGCTCATGGGAATAGGGCACGGCAGATGCTACCTCCAAGTCTGATCTATTCAGGACAGAATGTGTCTTAGCATCTACGAGCAGAAATAGTCATGAATATTTTTCAGCTAATGATTTGCACCAAACAAAGGGGATTTTTTACAAAAAGCATCGTATTTCTCAGGCATGAAGGATTTTTCATTTAGAAGTGAGCATCTGAAACCCCCATGCTGCTATGCTGACAGGCTGATAAAGTGCATGGCAGCACTTCTCCTCAGTGCCCCTCATCTACTTTGTCAGCTGAATTCAGCAGGAAGTCAACTGTCCAACCAGGAATGGCAGTGACTCTTTCAGCCCCGGGGGGGGGTTCCACGAGTCCTGCAGTAAGATCTCACATGGAAAGATTTGGGAACTACAGCCAGGAATCCCCCCACGCCACTGAGGTGTCCTTGCTGCCACGTCTCTTAAATGGCCTGCAGTTCCCTTCTTTCCTGGTGTCACCAGAGGAGCTGTGAGCACTCCCAGCAGAGATGTGGACATGGACGGGACACAGTGTTGGAGTGACCTCTCCTAAACAGACTGGACAGTAGAGAGACAGACATGGTTAGAGAAAGTCTTTGGGTACTTTTACTATCATCACATGGCAGAGAATCCCATAAGTTACAGCAAATGAGGTCAAACCCCAGATCCTTCTCTGTTTGGGTCCCCAGGGAGCCTTAGTTCCTGGAAACCCCACAGACTCAAACACCCCTGCCATGCTGAACAGCCCACTGTCAAAAGGACCCACACAGCGAGATTGGACCCAATCAGATAACTTGGGCCCATAATGTAAAGAAGATGCCCCACTCCTCTTACCTGGCCCTGACCCTTGCCTACCTGCACAGAAGTCTTTGGAGAACAAGGGCTCTGGAAAAGTTGTTTTTATGCCACAACCAGTTAATTTTGCTTAACACCCTCTACTTCTTGCACTGTCTCTACCTCCTCTGTGCCATCTCTGCACTTGTTGTCACACCCTTCCCTCATCCTGGCTTTTCCCATCCCCATCCAGTTCACTCCTTTGCCATCAGAAGTCAGTCTTGTTCCTCCACACCTTGGCCATGGAGACACCAGAACCATGCACTGCAGCTAGGACAAAAATTAAAGCAATTTTATACAATGGCATAATGCCATTCTGCAGCTCATTTGCTCTTTTCTAGTCATCCTTATCATTCAATTTGCTTTTTTGACAGCTAGTAAACACCAAGATCTTCTTCCTGTAGATATCTAAAACTTTGTGTGCTGCATATGATCATGTAAGACAGAACTTTACACTCATGCAGCCTGAATTCCAACTGATGTTTTACTGTTGAGGACAAGCCTGCAAGTGCCTCCCTACTAGGTCACCCAGCAAGACCTTCCAGCTGAATGTGTTCAGTTCTGAAGACAGTAAATGAAGGGTATTTAGTAGAATTTCTCTTTCTTACGGTGTTTCTCATGCTAGCACATGATGCAGCTCTCCCTCTAACTGCATGGTTCGGTGACTAGAGGAGGAAGCTGGGGTTTCCAAGATTCCTGAGTTCCCATTCCCATTTTGCTCCTTGCTCTGGTGTTACTCTGGCCCAAACTTTCCAAGGGGCCACTGATTTTCAGTTTGCCTGGCAGCAAACATCAAACATCTTATCCCTGCTTTCCAGGGGAGCTGAGAGCTGGTGGTTCCAGCTGAGAGCTGCAGGACTCAGAGCTCCACAGCACGTCAGACCCTGTGAGATCAGTGTCAGGGTGAACCAGTGCATCTCCACCTGTACAAGGGAGTTAAGAAGTCCTTCTCTGAGAAGCTCTTGGGAATCCTGGTGTTGGTGGAGAGTGCCAGGCATGTACAATTCATTATTACCAAGAACAACATTTCCTGGAACATCTGTGTCACATTTATGGGCCTTTTCATTTGCAAAAGTGCTTTTTCTCTCTGAGGGCCAAGCATGCTGCCTGGCAAAAGTGGGTTTCCCTTTAAAGCACTTGAGGAAGAAGTGAACAGCACCCCAACACACCCCTGACAACGTCACCCCTGATCGAGCTTTATTCTTCACCAGTCGAGTCTCATGCTGGTCCTTCACTGCTGGAAATAACCCATGGGGATTTGCACCATTTATGCTTCAGGTTTCTCTACTTATCCATGGCCAAACTGAGGAAAAGGACAATTTTGCCACAATAGAGCTGGAAATTCATCACGGCCATGGCTGGTCCAGTGGAAGAATTCATATCATGTCAGATTTGAACTCAGTTCAAATCATCTAATGCAAATAACCAATGGAAAATGTTTGCATTTGTCCTTTTTGAGAAGAAAAAGTGAAGTCATTAGAAATGAAAGTGATGGAGAATCCACCACTTCTCTTTGTAGTTTGTTCCAGTGGTTAATCATCCTTAGTGTTAACAAAAAAAAAAAGCTTCTATTTCCCATTTGAATTTTCTTTGGCTTTGACTTCAGACATTTGCTCTTATTATGTTTTCTCCCCTAAATCACGGAACGATTTTAGTGCCCATTTCCTAACCAGGAAGAATCCTATACATTACACTGCACTCATCCCCTTGATCTTTTTTAATAAGCTAAACAGATTGAGTTCTCTAAGTCTCCATCCCAGTTTCTTGGATCATTTTGTTTGCTCTTTGCACCCAATTCCAAATTATCAACATCCAGTTGGCAATGTGGGTACCAGAAGCACATTCAGCCTTCCAGAGCCAGTTTCACCAGAGCACGGTGCAGATGTGATAGAATTTCCCTCTCCTTACAGTCTACAGTCTTGTTCATCCAGACAAGCACCTTTTTTGAACTATTACTTTGCACCTTAGCTCAAACTGCTTTCCCTTATGTGTAAGAAATATGATGGAGAGGTCCTGTCCCCTTGGAGGTGGCATTTCCAGACATGGAAATGCCTGTGTTGGGCTGTCTCTCACTCAGCACAAGACTGTTCTCCAGGATCTTTTGATCCACTGTAATAATACATGGAAAAGGGAGAGAAATGAGAGTGAAGCAGATTCTACTCAATTGAGAAAAATCTCAATTATGCCCAATTTGTGATAAGATACTGCCGGTGAGGACAGAAAATCTTCCTTCTAGAAATTCTCCTGCGTTTTTTTTTCGCAAGGCACAGATTAATCTTGTAGGATTGGTTTTTTTCTGGTCTCCTCACCTGAGACATCAGCCAAGACGCAGCATGTCCAGGGGATTGTGGCTGTTTGTGCTCCACAGCCACTGTAATTTCTGCTGCAGTCCATTGAGGCACGGCGTGGGTTCACTGGACAAAGCCAAGGAGATGGCTGGTCCCATGACATGTGGTAGCACTCATCTGCTGCCCTGCCTGAGGTCAGTGGTGAAAATTGCTTTTGCAAAGAGACTGCTGTTTTCTAGTGGACGTGCATAACAGAAAAATAGTCTATGTGCCAGCCCACGAAAAAGCAATGACCACCCACTCCTTCCTGAGTGAAGCTCCTCATGGACCACTGTCCAAACCAACCTCACTCCAAGGCATTGACCTGCAAAGGGAGATGCACAGATCTTAAAGCTCACTGAACTTGCTGAGGATAGTGGTGAATATCATCTCCAATAGCAAGGGCTTAAAGACTTCTCACGTTTTTGTATCACAAGAGGGTTTATTTATAGCCCAGAACCAAGTATCTCGAGCTGCTGTCAAACCAGCTGTAATTTGCAGGGCAGAATATAACGTCGTGTGGGCTGGGCTCAAATTGACAAACACTGGAGACATTGCAATTCCACTTGTTAAAATTTGTTTACCCAGGGAGAAAAAAAAAGGCAGGATAGAAGGAAGGAAGGTCTTTTCAAGTGTTTACCTTTCCAGCTTTCTTGTTTCTATTATTGCCATGTGGTTGAGTAACAACTCTAGAGTCCAACTTGGACAGCAATTTTTTTTAGAACTCTCTTTTTCGGTTGGTCATAGTTTTCTCACCAACAAAGAACATCCTTCTGATGATTTTCATTATTCTGCCTCCAAACAAAGCACTTTAGAGCCAAATATAAACACAGCAGGTGATTGCTTTTCTATTCTGTCTCCTTGCCTGACTTGAGTGATAGGAGTCAGCAGCTCAGCAGGTCCGAGTTTAGACAAGGTTGTACCACCTCAACAAATGTCCAAGGAGCTCACATCTTCCCCACACTGTCCCCTCACAGGAGACAGAGTTATGGGGCAAGGGGTTCCTGTTGCAATTACAGAGCAACTCCGGATCCCTCGATTTGCCAATCCAGTGCTGAAAGGGACCCAAAACTGTTGGCGCCAGCTTGCACTGAAGTGCCAAGTGAAGGCAACATGATCTGAAGCTATCATGTAACAGTTGGTAGAGGAAATCACATGGATTTGAACTTCTTTTTTTGTGACAAAGGGAAATTTCTCCTGTACAATTCTGATGTTGATCTCAGCTTCTGTTCTCCTCTAAGAGTCACAGTAAAACCCAGTTTTCTTGCAGGCAACTTCCTTTTTTCCCCCATCCGCTCCAAGGAGCAAACATATTTTATCACCCATCTTTCCCCTCCCTTCCCCTTCCTCTGAAATGTTTGTATGTTCTCCTCCCAACAACAAACAGAAGTCTTGGGCTGGTTTCTGTTTTGCAAGCCCCTACCCAACTGCCCTAGAGCCTGGCTGTTCCTCCACTCCCAGCTCCCTCTTTTTTTACCCTGGAATATTTGGCAGTGGGAGTTTCCTGTGCTCAGCCAAACAGCTCATGCTTGAATCCAGGTGGAGCGAGAGATTTTTCAAGCCAAGACAGATTTAGATCAAGCATCAAAACCCGAAAAAGTCATTGATCCACCTGCCAATGAGGAGTCTCCCCCAGGCTCTTGGAAGGAGGCAGCAGAGTTGGACAAAGGCTGGTGTGTCCCAAAGCATGGGCAAGGGAGAAAAGGATCCCAAAGGCAACTGGTGTGGCTTCCTTTGGAATCCTTTTGGCACTCTGTGCTAAAGGAGAACCTGGACTGTAAAATGAACTGATGAGGAAACCTACTCTGTCAGAGAGCAAAGAAGGTGTCCTGCTCAGAGGACCTTACCTCCTCGGTGGACATTTCTCTGCAAGCACTGATATGCCTAAGCTGAGGCTGGTAGAAGTGCAGGCTGGGCAGTGGGGGGTTGTCTTCTCCTGTTTTTCAGCATGAGGAAAATACTTAGTCTGCTCCAAGGTGGACTTCAAGGTGTCCTTTAGCGCAATTTCAGAGGGAGATCCACAATGAGCCACACAGCTCCCACCAGCTGTAAACGAAGTTGGTTGGCAAAAATACTGAGGTGTGCACCCACACACACATAGAGTGTCCAGCAATTGGGAAGGAAGAATCCAGGAATTAAGGTCTTGTGTTTGCTAAAAAACTGACACATGAGAATAAGGGCCCATGGAAACAGAGAACCCAGCAGATGGGACTCCAGAACTCATCACCTATGGAGCAAAAATATCTCTGGTGGCTTCGCAAGCCATGGAACCCCCAACACATGGCTCTCCAGCACCAGCATTAAGTCTGGGAGGTCCAGAGCCCTTAAGCACTAGGTGTTCATAGCATGTAGCACCAAGAGGAAGGGGCACAGGGGAAAACTTGCTGCCTTAGTATAGAGAACGTCCATCAGCCTGTCTCATGGCCCCTGTACCTCAGCCAGACACTTTGGAACATTAAATTGAAGACAATTTTCATTGCATTCAGACTGGAACTAATCCAGGAACTGGCAGGTTCTTCATATTTTTGCAAGATAATAAGCTGTGACTAACAGGATGATTTTGAACTCAAAAACCTTGCTGCTACCAAGGCTCTGAGGAGTCCAAATATGACCATGTCCTTAGATAGCACCCTGTGGCCACGAACAACTGTTGAAGCAACACGGTGCTTTGTAGGGTTGGGCCCAATGTACAGTGAGATCTAGGGCTCTCTTGAAGGTTCTTGCTTAAGCATGTTCATCCCAAGTCACCTGGCAGCTGTGAAAGTGGAGGTCTCAGGGAAACTCCTACATCAGCCTGGATTTCCTGGGAGAAATGGAAGTCTGTACCTGCTCTGCAAGCACTATTGCACCTAGCATGTGTCTCATGGGGCAAGAGGGAGGACCTTGTAACACCCCTCCTCATCCCAGTCCAGCCTGTGCTCAGCTTGCAGGATGTCTCTGGGCATGGCTCAGACTGGCAGGTAAAGGTCAGCTTGCATCTCCACTGACCATCTCCGTTCTGTCCACAGGCACCTGCACAACAACCGGATCCAAAGCCTGGGAGCCAACGGCTTTGAGGGGCTGCACAGCTTGGAAACCCTGTGAGTCACCTCTTTTCTTCTCTGTCCTAAAGAGCTCTCACGTGTCCATCCCTTCCAGCACAGCCAGCAGGGAAGGGCTGGTGTCTCTGGGTCACACTCACTGCACCCCGAGGGCAGCAGCAGGGCTGGCTCCAGGCAGGAGGCCAGCAAGGAGATGTCCAGGCCATGATGCTTCCTGGGGTGGTGGCAGACCAGACCTTCTCCCTGTCTCTGTGCAAGCTGCTCTGTCTGTGCTGGTGCTGTAGAGGGGTCTGCACATGNGGGGGGGGGTGGCTCTGAGACCCTGCATGCAAATCTAGTCCTGGTGCAATGCAAAGAACTTGAGTGCATGTCCTGCTCAGGGAGCCTCCTCACCTCCTCACCACATGCACGTGGTCCCAAAGCCTCCTAAACACCTGGCTCCACCAAAACGAGGGGCTGGCTTGAGTTCAAGGCTTGTAAAATCCTCAGAGATCTGTGGAACACCTCTCTTTGAGATGGTCTCATGTCACCTGGCATCACCCACAGCCAGCTGACTTCATCTTACATCACGTTCTTGGCGTGGCTGCATAGGAAATCTGTCAGGAGATTTCAGCAGAAGATGTGAAGCAGGAATGAACTCTCCTCTAGGACATATCTTCAATAGCAGCAGACAGGTCACCCTGAACTCAAAGAGACTTAAATCTGACTTTGCCTTGCACACACCATGCCTTTGATGACAGTATGAACTGCTTGGGTCTTGTGTGCCATGCATTGGCCTAGGAGGAAACATCAACAAGCAGCCAAGGCTCTGAAAGACTGGAAGAGGCACTCGTTGCCTTCAATTGTGCAGAAACATGTCCTTCCATGCAGGACTTGGTGTCAGAGTCAGGTCCTCACTCCTTGCCAGGGGGAACTAGGGGGTCTGGGTCATGGCAAAAAGAGGTGACACTTCCCAGTATTCAATCACCACTCAAGGAGACAGAGCCCCTCTGTACCCAGCTCAGTGCCAGCCGCAGTGATGGGGTGAGAGAGGAAGCAGCAGGCAAGCCCTTGGTCCCCAGACACACTCCTCAGGGGCAGGACCAGGACACACATTGTCTCTTGCTTGCAGACTGGCACGTCCTGCAGCCACCCAGAAGGGCTCAGCTGGGGAGAGGTTCAGCGGTGCCAGGGATGGGGTGGGAAGGGAGGCTGCTGAATGGTCTCCTGCCGTGACTCCCAGATCTCCATCACTGGGCCAGCTTGGCTCCCTCCACACTCATTCCTGGTGGGCGCAGGCAAAGAGGTGAGGGCAGAGCTGTGGCATCCAGGCAGCACGAAGGCAGGCAGGTTGCAGGAGGCAGTGGAGGACTTGGTGGTGGAAGCTATAACCCAGGCAGCAACATCACAGCCTACATCAGGGCAACCTTCATCTGCAGCCAAGGGGTTAAAGCCACCCTGCTGCCCATCCCAAGTAGGATGGATCTGCAGAGAAGAAGCTGGCCCTTTATTTCCTGGGCTTCCAGTAAAGAACTCCAGGGCTTCCAGTGCCTGGGTGATAATTCAGTTTCCACAGACAATAGTGCTGAAAGCTCATTTTCCTTCTCTTCCCCTCTGCTCCTGCTTGAGGACTTTCTCTGCCTTGTGTTGTCCATCTGGGACGACCCCAGCATTCAGGGGAGCTCAGCATCTCACTCTCTTGCTCTCAGTCTCTGCAGGGCACTGTGGGGACATGGTTCTCTGCAGGGCTGTGGCACTGGAAGTCCTGTCCCTGCTGACCAGAAGTACTCAATGTCCAGGGGTGGTCCCCTTGGAGCAGGGCTCTGTCTGATCACTGCCTGTGCCCAGCCTCTTGTGTGTGCCCAGACTTTTGGGTGTGAGTATGACACAGCCCCAACTTGCAGCTGACTGTAAGTGAGAGCTCCAGACTCTCCTCCACATCTGGTCACACTGAAGGAGCCTCCTCAAGAGAGAGTGGGCTTGATTTTGGCTCCTCTTGGCCTGAACATCTAATTCACATCTCCAGACCAGCAAGTATTTCAGGTCACTGATCTCTGAGGAACAAATTGTTCCTCAAGTGGAGCCATCCCCCTTCATGTTAATCTCCAGCACTCATCCAGACAGGCTGGAGTGTTCTCAGGAGAGGATCCCCATGAAGTTCAACAAGGGCAAGTGTAGAGTCCTGCACTTGGGGAGGAATAACCCCAGGCACCAGGACAGGTTAGGGGTTGACCTGCTGGAAAGCAGCTCTGGGCAGAAGAACCTAGGAATTCTGGTAGACAACAAGTTGACCATGAGCCAGCAATGTGGCCTCATGGCCAAGAAGGCCAATGGCATCCTGGGACACATTAAAAAGAGTGTGACCAGCAGGTGGTGGGAGGTTCTTCGCCCCCTCTACTCTGCCCTGGTGAGGCCACATCTGGAGAACTGTGTCCAGTTCTGGGCTCCTCTGTTCAAGACAGACAAGGAGCTACTGGAGAGAGTCCAGTGGAGGGCTACAAGGATGCTGAGGGGATGGCAGCATCTCTGTCCTGAGGAAAGGCTGGGGCTGTTCAGCCTGAAGAAGAGAAGACTGAGAGGGGATCTTTTCAATGCCAGTCTAAGAATGAGAAACCTAGTCTAGGGGAGGATGTCTCTGTGCATGGCAGGGGGGTTGGACTAGATGACCTTTAAGGTCCCTTCCAACTCAAGTGATTCTTTGACTCTGTGATTCTTCTATCTACAGGGTGGGTATCAGTAGGAGGGGGCCAGACTCTTCTCAGTGGTGCCCAGTGACAGGACAAGGGGCCATGGGCACAAACTGGAATAGAGGAAGTTCCATCTGAACATGAGCAAAAACTCCTTTTGAGGGGGCCCAAGCCCTGGGCCAGACTGTCTGGAGACATTCAAAACATGACCATGTCCCACCTGCTCTGGGTGACCCCGCTTTAGCAGGGGGGTTGGACTAGATGACCTTTAAGGTCCCTTCCAACTCAAGTGATTCTTTGACTCTGTGATTCTTCTATCTACAGGGTGGGTATCAGTAGGAGGGGGCCAGACTCTTCTCAGTGGTGCCCAGTGACAGGACAAGGGGCCATGGGCACAAACTGGAATAGAGGAAGTTCCATCTGAACATGAGCAAAAACTCCTTTTGAGGGGGCCCAAGCCCTGGGCCAGACTGTCTGGAGACATTCAAAACATGACCATGTCCCACCTGCTCTGGGTGACCCCGCTTTAGCAGGGGGGTTGGACTGAATGATCTCCAGAGGTCCCTTCCAACCCCCATCATGCTGTCATTCTGTGATCTCTGCCCTGATGACCAAAGCTGGCCAAGCTTGGTGGTAAAAGCAACAGCCCAGCCAAGCTGCTAAACCTGCACCTACCTCCCACCTCCCAGCTCCTGTGCATGTGGAGACGATTGCAGTCTCTAACTCCAATGGTGATTACATTCTGTTGACAGCACTTAGCACATTTTCTTGGCTTGTGGAGGCCAAACTGTGCTCTCAGTTCCCCCGTGGGCGTTACCTCCTGGAAGGCAGCAGGATGGTAAGGGTTGGTGAAGACAGAAACTTCTCCAGGGTTCCTCAAAGGAGGATTTCTGGCCAGGTGCTGGTTGTAAGCCAGGCACAGTAGTTGAAGAACTGTAGAAGTTGAGAGGGGAAAAAAAAAGTGTTTCGGACTTTTCAGACAAGCCTAGAAATTTTTAGGTGCAGAAACCTCTGTTCCTCTAAGGGTAATGTTTCTCCTCATATTCGGCGAGAGAGGGAAACTTCTTTTTTTATCTATTTTTATAGATAGACTCTTCTATATTTTTATCTATACTCTGGTTTCTCTTCAGATTGCATAAATCTTTCACCTTTTACTAAAGATTTCTGTGGAGAGGAACAGGCACGAGTGTTTAATTTTTTAACTCCTTGAAAGAGTCCAGTGCAGAGCCACAGAGATGATGAAGGGAGTGGAACATCTCCCTTGTGAGGAAAGGCTGAGGGAGCTGGGGCTCTTTAGCTTGGAGAAAAGGAGACTGAGGGGGGACCTCATCCATGGTTACAAATCTGTAAAGGGTGAGGGGCAGGACGATGGAGCCAAGCTTTTTACAGTGATGACCAATGATAGGACAGGGGGCAATGGATGCAAACTGGAGCACAGGAGGTTCCATGTGAATCTCAGGAAGAACTTCTTTCCTGTGAGAGTGCCAGAGCACTGGACCAGGCTGCCCAGAGAGGCTGTGGAGTCTCCTTGGCTGGAGACATTCAAACCCCGCCTGGATGCGTTCCTGTGGGATGGACTCTAGGTGACCCTGCTCTGGCAGGGGGGTTGCACTGGATGAGCTTTCAAGGTCCCTTCCAACCCCTAGGATTCTGGGATTTATGTGTGCAAAACCAGATCCCAGTGGAGTATCACCATTCTTGGAGAGAGCTTGGCCCTGAGGTCTTAGGAGGGCAGCAAATCTAGGAAGAGGTAAAGTGAAGCCAGGTGAATGACTTCATATTTCCCCTGCATTGACCTTAATCTACTGTGCAGGTCTGCCAGGTGGAGAGCAAGAGCAGCTCTGTGTTTTCCATGCTGATGAGGGGGCAGGGGGATGTGCAACACCCACTGGGTCTCAACCAGTCAAACACCAGCATGTAGCTGGAGAAAGCAACTCCAAGAAGATATTGTCTATGAGAGCAAGATCTGGCTGTTCACCAGCCTGCCCCCAGCCTCCTCTTCCTGGGAAGAAAACCTGGGCAGGAGGGCTGTAAGCATGTCAGAGCTGCTCTGGCCAGATTCCCAACGGGGTTTTGAAATAGCCTTGAAGCCTAGTGAGATTCCCTCACCAGTTCCCAGTAGCCTGAGAGATGGCACGGAGCAACCCTGCAGGGCTGTGGGAAGAAACCCCAAGTGTGGCTGAGCCATCAAACCATGTATTAGGTGGTTGGAGTGGGTGATACTTGGCATTTTTTAGCCCTCTCCCAAAGACACAGAGTAAATAAGAGTGTAGATGTCCTTATGTGACATGTTCTTCCTGTAGCCCCTTTGGGTAATGGATTGGATTACACTAGGTTGGCCAAGGGTCTGGAGAATCTCTCATGAAGAAAGGCTGAGGGAGCTGGGCCTGTTCAGCCTCAGGAAGAGGCGACTGAGGGGACCTCATTGATGTGTCAATACCTAAAGGGTGGGTGTCAAGAGGATGGAGCCAGGCTCTTCTTGGTGGTGCCAACCAATAGAAAGAGAGGCAATGGGAAGAAGGTGATGCATGGAAAGTTCTACCTGAACATGAGGAAGAACTTCTGTACTGTGCGAGTTCCCACACGCTGGAACAGGTTGCCCAGAGAGGCTGTGGAGTCTCCCTCACTGGAGATGTTCAAGACCCATCTGGGTGCAGTCCTGTGCCATGAGCTCTAGGATGACCCTGCTGGGCAGGGAGGTTGGGCCAGATGACCACTGTGGTCCCTTCCAAGCTTACCAATCTGTGATTCTGTGGACTCTTTATTTAAAGGCAAGCTCAGGGGGTGCCCACAGGAGATCCAGAGCAGAGCCAGCAGTGAACAGAGCAGGGCCAACTGGGCATGGAGACTTTAAATACCAATGAAAGGACAACTGTAACTCATAGGCATGCCCAGAGGGCCAAGGGGAGTGTTTGGACCACAGCAAACAGCCTGGTGCAGTGGAGTGGGGGAATCCTGAGAGGGCTTTGGGTGAGGGGTGGGGTGGTGAAGTGAAGGAAAAAAGTGGAGGAAAGCACCTTCTTTGCAAAAGGCAGGAGCAGGGCATGCCAAAAGCTGAGAGTCCAGGTCTTCACATGGCTTCGCTGCTCCTGCTTTGCCTCATGAGGTGGTGCATTGCTCTTCAGGCCACTCAGTGTGTGCTGGGAAGCATCAGGCTGCACAAGCAGCTTCCTGCCATTTGGATGGAAGGATCACAGAATCCCAGAATCCCAGAATCCTAGGGGTTGGAAGGGACCTCAAAAGCTCACCCAGTCCAACCCCCCTGCCAGAGCAGGGTCACCTAGAGTCCATCACACAGGAACGCATCCAGGCGGGGTTTGAATGTCTCCAGCCAAGGAGACTCCACAGCCTCTCTGGGCAGCCTGGTCCAGTGCTCTGGCCCTCTCACAGGAAAGAAGTTCTTCCTGAGATTCACATGGCACCTCCTGTGCTCCAGTTTGCATCCATTGCCCCTTGTCCTATCATTGGTCATCACTGAAAAAACCTTGGCTCCATCTTAAATTTACATTTCCTGGTCATGTCCAACTTAATTTCTCAGTCTTCAACAAGAAGGGGCTGGGGATTGGATTATAGCAGTTCTGTGGTGTAAGCCTGGTCTGTAGGGATGTTTATGGAGAAAGTGATGCAAAGAGAAGTCAGCTGCAGGCAGGAGCACGGCTGCAGTGGCAGAGGTTGGTCCTTGGGGAAGTTCACACCTTTTACTCAGGGCTGGGGGCACGGTGCTGGGGGACAGGGCTGTGTTTCCAGAGGAGTAGCAAGGGAAAAATGCAGTCAGAAGGTTTGCATGGTGCTAACACAGGAGCCGAGGTCCCCACTGCTGTGTGAGGTCAGGACTTCTCATGGGGGGAACCCTGAGATTTCCACGGTGACACCGGTGTGGTGCCCAGGTTTCCTCCTTGTCACCCTCGCTGGGAATCTGAGCAGTGTCCCAGGGGCCTCGAGCCTTGCAGCCAGCCTGAATGCCACCTAAAGGCTGATGAATAATTACCTCATGCCTCGTAGTGCTTGACTTTGACATTATATAGGTTGTGATAGGTTGTGATAACACTGACCTTAGCCCTCTGCTACCCTGGAATATCAATGCTTCACGGATCAGACCTGGAGGGGAAGGTGAATGCAGAAGGTGCCTCCAGACAGCCAAGCCCCAAGTCACTGCAGAGTGAAGGGGTGGAAAGAGTAGGTGACTTGAAGCCAAAGATATATGGAGATATATATCCCTATATATATATAGAGAGAGATCTCTATATATAGATATCTTATATATATAGATATATAGAGAGATATCTCTTATCTCTATAAGATATCTCTATAAGATATAGAGAGATAGAGATAGAGATAGAGATAGAGATAGAGATAGAGATAGAGAGAGAGATCTGTAAGTTCCATCAGGGGAAGTTTAGGTTGGATATTGGGAAGAAGTTCTTTACTGGGAGGGTGGTTGGGCACTGGAATGGGCTGCCCAGGGAGGTGGTGGAGTCCCCGTCCCTGGGGGTGTTCAAGGAACGGGTTGATGAGGCACTTGAGGCCATGGTCTGATGGTCTGATGGTCAGGAATATGATGGGATAAAGGTTGGACTTGATGACCCTGGAGGTCCCTTCCAACCAGACTGATTCTATGATTCTGTGATATGCATGTATGTGTGTGTGTATGGTGCTCTGCAGACAGCCATGGGGAGGGCATCTAACCATGGAAGCTGAATTTCAGAGCAAGTTCTAGCTCCAAATGCCAGCACACATGAACCAGCGTCCAGCATTTCCCAGCTGCACTGCTGGTGGGGAGCCCTCAGCCTGGCCACTGTCCCTGTGGCAAAGCGGGGCAGACCCCAGGCAGCAAGCAGAGGGTCATTGAAGGGGTGGAGAGGTTCCTGCATGGAGCTTCCCGTGTGTCCCACCACTGAAAACCTCTGTAGGCTGAGAGCTCAGCTTTGAAGAAGAGGAGAAATTGTGTTTTCTCCCATCAGGACTTTTGCCCAGGCAGGGAGAGGAGGTGTTGTGGCTGCCACATACACGTGGTGAGGAAACCTGTTGAGGTCAGTCCCTGGGGCCTCTGGCACAGGGCAGGAGGGTGACAGTGGTGGCTCTCCAGGTCCTTGCTCTCACATGGGTCTCTGGCACGGATGGGTCCTCCACCACGTGTCCCCCAGCATCTGCCCAGGGCTCGATTTTGAGCTGCTGAGGCAGAGGGAGAAATGCAAAGTGTGAGCTGTGGCCCTCCTGGTGGTCCTGTCCATGGACATGGCCAAGTCCCCTACACACCTGAAGCATGGGCTGGACTGAAAGGAGGGGCCAGGGCTTCTCCCTGCCCTGACACACACAACCAGACAAGACCCTGATGTTGGCAGAGAGTAAAAGAGTGTCCCAGCAGTGTCCTGTGTCCCCACCCACAGCAGAGCTGAGGTGGCTCCCAGGGCAGTGCCAGGGAAACAAATGCTGAAGGTCTCCAGGATACAGCCCAAATAGCAATGATCTGCCCCAAAAGTGCTGCTCCTCTGATAGTTTGGGCATCTCCGGCCCATCTCTGACATGGACATGATGGGAAGGGGCTCAGAGAGACCCCACAGTCCCCACCCACCCCCTCTGCCTGAGATGACCCTGCTGCTTCCTATCACCCTCACTTCTCCCTCCCCATCCACATCCCTGGCAGCTCCTCCGCTCCTCAGACAAAGGAGATAAATCACTTGGAAAGAGCAAATCTCCAGTCATTTAGAAACCTTTTTAATTTATTTCCAAAAAAATAGGGCTAATAAATTAAAAACGTCTCCCGGCAGGGCTGAATCCCAAACCCTCTGGCTCCAGGCACTGTATCTGCCTAACCTTGCCCCACAGGAAATGCCCTTACCACAGGCTTCTGCCCTATTATCCGGGTAATTAGTCTGGAAATGCAGAGCAGAGCTGGAACCTACCGACTCCTCCGGAGAGCTGCGTTTTCTATGGGAGAGAAAAAAAATAATACAAAGAAAATTAATATAAAGTGCACCCCGGGCAATGAAGGCAGGAAGGAGGAAATGGGAAATATCTCTACCACAGCTCCTACAAGGGTTGTTTAACCCTTTTAGGGCCAGGCAGGCTTTGCTGTTGTCCTGGAAAACTGTCCATCAAGTGTTACCTTGCTCCTCAAGTTGGTATTTGTCTCCATCAGCGTGTTTCATTTGGAACCTTCTGTGCAGCCTCGTGATGATAATCCCAGTCTGTGCAATTCCCAAAGCAGCTGATGGTTTTGATTGCTCCAGAGGTGTCCTGTTTGCTGCACTGAGCTGCTCTGCTCCTTAGAATCATAGAATGATTATGTTGGAAGGGACCTCCAGGGCCATCAAGTCCAACCTTTATCCCATCATATTCCTGACCATCAGACCATCAGACCATGGCCTCAAGTGCCTCATCAACCCGTTCCTTGAACACCCCCAGGGACGGTGACTCCACCACCTCCCTGGGCAGCCCATTCCAGTGCCCAACCACCCTCCCAGTAAAGAACTTCTTCCTAATCTCCACCCTAAACTTCCCCTGATGGAACTTGAGGCCATTTCCTCTCATCCTGTCATCAGCAATTGGGGAGAAGAGACCAACACCAGCCTCACTACAACCTCCCTTTAGGGAGCTGTAGAGGGCAATAAGGTCTCCTCTCAGTCTCCTCTTCTCCAGGCACCATAACCCCAGTTCCCTCAGCTGGTCTCCATAAGGTTTGTTTGCCAGACCTCTCACCACCTTCCTCAGCATCCCGATGCTCCAGCCCCGCTGTGTGCCAGAGGCAGCTGGGCTCTATGGTCCCACCCTGCCCTGCCAGAGGAAGGAGGGGACTTCAGCAGAGGTTTGGGTACCCAGACTCAGGGGATGGAGATAGGAAGGGAGCAGGTGGCTCTTTGGAAAGAGGGACCACAGCTCAGGGCTCTGGTTGTGTGGTTCCCTGTGTGTGGTCCAAGAACAGGGCTATGAAGTTCATTACCTGCTCTGAGCATGGTGGAAATGGAAGGTTTGGAAAACCACCCATAAAACTGAATTACAAATGCACAAAACACTGTCTGGGAGCATGGGGACCAGACACTTCCCTCCTGCACTCTCCTTGGGCCAATTCGCCCCAGTTTGCTGCACCTTCTCTCCCAAGGGCAGAAGCCTGGACAGACAGAAATGTGTCCTCACTGGTGCAGCTCCAGCTCTGAACCAGCCAGGTCCCTTCCAACAGGGCTCTGAGCTTTGGCTGAACATGACCCCAGCAGACAGGATATTTTGCAAGATGATAAAGAAAAAAAAAGAGACAAAGTGAAGGCAGTTCAGGTGAAGAGGTAATTCTGGAGCCACTGCATCTTCCCGTGGGTTATAGCTCACCTCCTTCTGCCTGTTCCCCCTTTGCCCACCAAACCCTCACGCCAGCCCTCCCGCACCCTGCCAGCTCTCCAGCCGGGCTCCTCCGCCCCTGCAGCTGCTGATCCTGCAGTGACAGACAGCTCTGAGTGTCCCCAAACCTCCAGACATGCTCGCTGTGACCTGTCAGGAGTCCCCAGCTTTGCCTCCTTGGGCTTCCCGTTGCTCCAAGCCTGCCCCTGGGGCACAGAGCAGCTGAGCGCTGGGAAAGGGGAGCCTTTGCCTCCAGAAATGTGGGAGTGAATTGGCTGCCTGGGACAAGGAGGAAGGAGACCTCAGGCAGCAGGAATGGCAGCAGGAATGGCAGCAGAGGCAAGCTGTGAGCAAGTTCTCCCCATACATGCTCTGATCTCCTTCCAGCAGCAGCACGCTGCGAGGCGATGGGGGCCAACCACCGCCAACTCCTGCACCTCAGGGGGTGGGTAGAGATCCCCAGCTCCCTTCCCTCAGCTCGGAAATGCTCTGCTATAGATCAGGTTTTCCTTCTTCCCCTTCCTGCTCCGTGCCTCTCCTTGCCTGAGTCATCAGCTCCATGGGTATTGTCTGTGCATCCCAGGGACCGAGGTCCCCGCTGCTCCGCGCTGCGGTCAGCTCCTTTTGTGTCTTGTAAATGATATGTGCATGGCAGCACTGTGCTCCCAGGACCCCCCACGAGAGCCCGGCCTCTGAGGCTTATTCCAACCTTGTTAAATCAATCAAACGCAATTGAAAACATATTTAATCCAGTACCTTTGTGAGTTAGAGAACAGACAGAAATAATGCTTGGAACAGACACATTCTGGGCACGGCTGAGTTTTTAAATGGAGAACAGAGCTGTGAGAGGAGGGATCGTAGGCGTGACCTACAGACAGGTCCCCCCACCCCAGCCATAGAGCTTTCAGTGCCACTTAAACCCCGTGGAACAGAAATGTTTCCAGGCCAGGCTGTCAGAATGAATCCTGGTACAGAGGCTGCTGCCTGCTTCTGGCACAAATCAGGTACCATTAGTACCTGACAATCTTCCCACGGTGTAGGGACCCATCTCTGCTCCTCTGGGACACCCAGGAACTCTGTTGCACTCCATCCCAGCCTGGCTTCTCCTTATAATGTGCCAAAAATAGGACACGAGTAGTTTTGCAGATTAAAACCCTGCCCCTGGCAGATGGAGCCTGGGGTGGGTCATTGCTCTCTCCTGCACACACTTGAGCATCCCCCTCTTGCCTGTCTCCGTGTAGGGACTGGGCACACAGTGCTCTGGGTCCTCTCACACCCCCTTCTCCCTGTTCACTTATCACAGACACTTGCTCAGCTCAAGCACAAGCCATGACCTTGATATAAGGCATTGGGGTAAGGCTGGCTGGCCAGTGCTGGGCAAGAGGTCAAACTACATGGTCACCACGGACCCCTTGGGCTTTCAGACTATCAATTAAATCATTTCCAGTGCTTGCTTTGGCCACAGGAACCAGCAGGAGTAGCAGCAGTGGTGATTACATTTACTGGCAGCTTGAGTAGATGCCAGGAGAGGACAGGTGGAAACTCAGGTCCTTCTCAGAGGCTACACAAAGCCTCCTGACAGCACCCTGCAGGAACATCTCAAGCTACGCCGGGACTGAAATAGTCAGCAAATGTCCCATCTCCAGCTCCTAATCTTGCTGCGTCTTCAGGTTTATTAGCTGCAAATTTGTGGTGTTTTGTGGCTTATGGAAGAATTTATAGTACTATATAATTTTTTTTTTTGGCTTCCTGTGTGGAACCACTAATAGTCCCTAACAGGCAGAAAATTGACCTGAGACTCTTTCCCCTCCTTCTCTCCTTTTGGCCCGACTGAAGATATTAATAGTTCCAGGCTGCATGTTGTCAGCTTCAAATCACCCCGGCAGTTAAAGCCCAAAATAACTGTGCCTTTGATGTCAATTTATTTTTATTTCTAAATAAACAACAGGGTTGGTTGAGAGCTTCCAAATACGAAGCTATAGGCTCACTCTAGAAATAACAACAATGGAAAGGCAGCCAGTTCATTGTGTCTCGGGCAGACCGGGTGACCTTTAAGAGGTTTTCATTTTAACTGGGGCTCCTTTCAACATCCCACTGTGATGCCTGGAGCTGGCAAATCGGAGCCCAACTGACTAAAGTGATTTTTTATATTCATTTCTCTCGCATCTCATTTCTGAACCTCTTGGCTTGGCCATTTTGCTTCCAAAAGCCCTCGATAATGGGGCGAAGCTCTCTTCCTTGTGCCATGCCCATTATTTCTTCTTTTGTTATGAGGTTTTTCTATTGTTTTGGCGTAGCCATGGCCATGGTGCTTTGGCATCCTTCCATCATGTAATGGAAGCTGGGAGACCCCATACAAGGTGTGCAAAGTCTTGGGGCAGACCCCAGAACTGGGGCATCTGAGACCCCAGCAGAGCCAGGTCCAGCTCCCTTAGGCCAGGAGGCCTCCCCAGCTCCCCCAGCCCATGTGTCACAGCAGTGCAGTGGGGATGGTGTCTCCTGGTGGCAAGTTTGGCTTTTTACGTCTTTCCCCACCTTGTCCCAAAGCTGGAAGCTGTGGGGAAGTGTCAGAGCGTGGAGCTGGAACCAGCAAAGCATTGCCCAAGCAGCTCAGATGAAGTAGGGAGAGAAAAGGGACACTTGGAGGCATTTTCTATGGCAGATCCACTTTCTACATCCACCCAACCCCTGGAAAGGGTTTGTCAATTATGGACAGTTCACTGACATCCTCAGGGGAGACAATTTTGTTGCCACTGAAACCAAAATGTGAAATCATGCCCAATGCACTGAGCCCAGGCTTCTTCCCACCGGCCTTGACCCTACACTGGGAAAGAAGCTCTGGAGACCCACCACCAGGCCCACAGTCTGGGCCAAATTCATCCTGGGAGAAGAGGCAGAGAGGGGTGATGTCAGGGAGGGATGTAGCCCTGCAGGTACCAGACACCTGTAGAAAGACCCAAGGGCTGAATTGCACTGAATGAGCAGAAACTTCCCACTGCCATGAACATCCACAGCCTCCCCACGGTGAAGATCAGACACTGTGGGTCATGGAACCAGAGCCTGACTCAAGTTCTGGGAAGAAAGGAGAAGGAAGCCACCCTTGTGTGCTGGTTTGGCTTTGGGGACATGTTGGGTACCATCTCAGCTACTGACTTGTTCCTGTCTTCTCCAACCAGATGAACCCCCAGAATTGAGAGGGCTTGGCACAGGGAAGTGCTGGAGGCAAGTCAGAGGGTTCCAGTGACACCAAGCATCACTCAGGGCAGCAGAATTGGGTTTGTTTTCCAGGAGGGACCCTCACCTCACCAAAAACCAGGAAGCACGGGCAGGAGCAAGCACGGGCACAGACTGGGACTGCTGGCACCCAGGTTGGATCAGTGTAGCTACACCTGGTTGCATTTCCACTTTCCAACAAGCTCAGTAGATGCTAGCATTCAGAGATGGCTTTTTTTACCCAGAGGGAGCTGCTGAACACAGCGGCCTTTGTATCTGTCAGGGGCAGGGGAGGGGAGGGAGGTGCTGCCAGGGCTGGGGAAGGTGTGTGTTCACTCAGGTCCTGTACGTACTTGCACACACACGGAGCTACAAACCAAACGTTCATGTGCTGATGAAAGAGCAGCCTGCCTGGAAGAGATGTAGGCTGGAAAGGAAATGCATTTTTAGAGAAAGACAGGAGCAAATATTACAGCACACTGAATTATTCCTTGTAAATACTGGTGGTTCCAGACCCAAGATCCCTTTTTCTGTTAGTGAGTCACAGGTGAGCCAAGCCTCCTCTCTTGGGCAATACTTCCCATCTGTTGGCTTCTCACCGACACGTTGGGTATCACTAGGGAGGAACTCAACCCCATGCCATGGCACAGAGCTTCCCCCAGAGCTGGTGCCATGGTGGGCTGAGTGTCACCTGGGGACAGGACTCCCCGTGCCTGACCCCCAGGATCGGTCCCTTGGCATCAGGCTCCCCCCCAGCCCCTCAGCCTCTGCTCCCAGGGGGATAAGTGGCACAGGCAGACCCCCAGCCTTGAGGGACCTCTGCAGCTGCTGTGAAACCTCGCTGTGACCTTGGAAAGTCACTGCAGGGGGAGACACCCAAAGGTTTTAAGCACCTTAGGCACACAGATTTGGGGCTGTCAGTCAGCTCAGGCTGCTGGTGCCCTCTGATTCCATTCAGTGCAGTGATCTGAAGGTTGATGGGATTTGATTGATGCTTCCAAAGTGCCCCGCCGTGTCCTGCCTGCACTTCTAATCACTTGTTCTCTTTGGAAATCCACTCCTGTGCCTCCTTGAGCTTCCGTGTAGGGATGTGCATTGGGAAAGCCCTGTCCTGCCTTCCCCCACGTAACAGAGCCTGTGGGATGCCTGTACTCTGCACTGGTGAGACCACACCTGGAGTGCTGCATCCGGTTCTGGGCACCACAGGATGGGAAGGACATTGAGGTGCTGGAGCGAGTCCAGAGAAGAGCAGTGAGGCTGGTGAGAGGTCTGGAAAACAAGAACCAGCTGAGGGAACTGGGGTTATTGAGCCTGGAAGAGACTGAGAGGAGACCTTATTGCCCTCTACAGCTACCTAAAGGGAGGTTGTAGTGAGGCTGGTGTTGGTCTCTTCTCCCCAATTGCTGATGACAGGACGAGAGGAAATGGCCTCAAGTTCCATCAGGGGAAGTTTAGGTTGGAGATTAGGAAGAAGTTCTTTACTGGGAGGGTGGTTGGGCACTGGAATGGGCTGCCCAGGGAGGTGGTGGAGTCACCGTCCCTGGGGGTGTTCAACAAACGGGTTGATGAGGCACTTGAGGCCATGGTCTGATGGTCTGATGGTTAGGAATATGATGGGATAAAGGTTGGACTTGATGACCCTGGAGGTCCCTTCCAACCAGAATGATTCTATGATTCTATGACGTGAGGGGCTCAGCCATGAGGTCTGGTGGGTACCATCGACAAACACGGGCTAGGAGCATCTCAGCAGCTGATAACAAGCTATGTGTGCCTTGCAGACGTATGAGCAGTCATGTGTTGGGCTATTTATTCTTAAACAGATCATCTGGGGGTCAAGCAAAGCCTGGGAAAAGTCACTGCTCTGTTTGGACCCAGATGAGAAGTGAGTGTGTCAGAGCAAGCTCTTTGGGAGCTGCAGAGCTCTCACATCTATTAGACGTGAGGCCTGAGGAGGGGACACATCTCTCCCATTCCCCCCTGAGCCCTGGGGACACACACAGCAGCGTCACATGTGCAGGGACTCTGCCGCTGCACCACGGGGAGGCAAAGCTGTGGTCTTGTCACCAGCCCTGTGCTCCTCACCCCCTGGCTGCCAGCACTGGCAAATATTCACCCATGTGAACCCTTTCCAGACCTTGAGAGGCAGGTCCTACAGAGCACGATTCATCTGCTCAACTCCATACCCACGTGCAGGCAGCCAGGCTCCCTCTGCAACCCCCCCTTGGTGTGGGCAGACGAACCATAGCAGGACCTGCCACATCCCCTGGGCTGCAGAGGATCTGATATGGACCTTGTCAGGGCTACACAGGAGAGAATACACCCAAGATAACCTCATTCCATATTTTCTTTCCAGTTTTGTCCCCAATCTTGTATTCCCTAGGACATAAGTCATATAAGCCTGAGGTTCTGGAAGGTGCAAGGGGAAACCAGCGTGGAGACCCTCTGGGTTGATTTATTGTGTAAATTCCCACAGATCGAAGCCAAGATGGTGCTGTAGAGTAATTCCCAAGCAGGGGCACTGGTAAATGAGGAGGCTCTGTAGGAGAGAGGGGGGCAAGAGAGATCATAAGGTAATTACCGTGCCTGGGCCCAGAGGATGAGAATTACAAGGTAATTGGGCAGCAACCCATTGCTGTGTAAATGCACGGTTATTTCTGTTCCATAAACCACAATCCAGGTTACATGGTAATTACTTTGAGGTCCATTAAGTGTAATTATACAGTAATCTCCAGGAGCCAGTAATTACCCTCGTGTTCCAAAGTATCTACCACTTAAACTCTGGGAGTTTCATGCAAGTAGGAAGCAGTCGTACGGCTCTCAGACTTCAGTGTCTTGGTCTGTGGGATGGCCAGGACAGGGTCAACTGTTACCATTTCAGCTGAAACTGCCTTTCAAAAGGGAGCACTGGGCATGCTAGAGGAGGAGTGCAACCCATCTAGAGCCCAAGCAGCCTCCATGGGCCCCCTCCATGGGTACCTTTACAGGGCTGTTCCTCCCAGGCTGCCAGCAGCGCCCCATAACTCCAACAAATCCTTTCCCAGAGGTGTCAGCCCACCCTTGGAGAACAGACACAGCCCACGAGGTTTCATTCAGGCTCAGATGTCTCTTCTGGTTGCCAAGTCAGAGCAGGTAAACTCTACACTTGTCATTATGACCAACATATTATATTTTACTTAATTTATTATACTGCAAATTCAACTTCATGCTCGTCAGTGTCAATACCTCTTGAACACCACTTCCACCTTTGGCTCACAGTTTCCAGCTTGGGGTTCACCCCAAACATCAGAAGAAGACTTAGGCCTTCCCACAGCCTTCTCTGCCCACTGGTCCCAGGCACAGCATGTCCCAGTGGCAGTGTGAGCCAGCATCCCCAGGACAAGCACCAAGGGAATGGTCCCCTGATCCCCTCTGCACCCCTTTCATGGAGCCCACACAACCAAAGCTGCTCTTGTGTTTCTCGTCCTTCATAAAATCCCATTTTGACCTGGAAAGGCAGGAAAAATGACTCACAGCCAAAGATCCTGGGGACAAGTTCGTGGGAGAGGGGGGACGGGGCACTCTGGAGATGTGAAGCAGCAGCATGGTCCAGTGCTGGGCATGGAGAGACTTGGGGGGAAGGAGTCCAGACAGCAGCAGCCGTGGCTTGGACTGGCTCCCACCTGACAGTGCTCCTAGCAGGGAATATTCCTGATGCAGGAATGTGTGAGATTCTGTTTCCAGGCAGTGGCTGGATCAGCACGATAGGAAAAACCTGTCTCCCATGCTTAACAACCAAGTTTCCATGCCTTCAAAGCACAGATACACTCGGTTGAGTTCCTACAGCAACGCTAATGAGTGTTTTTCCCTTCTCTGTCTTTCAGGGATCTAAACTACAACGAGCTGCTGGAATTCCCTGGGGCTATCAGGACGCTGGGCCGACTGCAGGAGCTGTGAGATTTTCTGTTTATTCCTTTTCAAAAGCATTCCCCCATGGAGACTGACCAACAAAGCCTCGCGTGTGCTCTGACTTGAGGAGAGCACTTGGTCCAAGCCTTTCTTCTGCCTTTCCCAGCCCTCTCCACCATGCCCATAAAAGCACTTTATCCCCTCAATTTCCATCAGCCCTAATTATCTCCCCATCAGCCTCTGCATGCCAGCTGGTGAAGGGAGTGGGAGATCCCCCAGTAGGCTTGGAGCAGGTTCCTCCTGCAGCTCTTCATTCTCCTGTGGCATCTGAGGGACCCAAAGTCCACCTGACCCCTAGCTACTTCTAATGTCCATTGTGGACCAAAACCATGAAGTTATCTGTGTTATTGTGAGGCCATGGCTTCTGCAGGCCCTATGCCACCTCCTCTGATGTGCAGAAACTGTTTGATCTCCCTTAGGACACATTTATAATGGGGAATTACAAAAGTTTATGACCATTTTAGTGGCGAGCTTTCTCTCCTAGTCACCGTGGGAGGCACAAAAAATGGGAAACCACCCCACTTAATGAAGGTAGAAGCCCCAAGATGGGGTCAAGTTGATGCTTGAGCCCAAGATGGGGTCAAGTCAAGTTGATGTGGGTTCACAGTTCCTGTGGACCCTAAGACTGTGTCACACTGGTAACAGACTGGGGTGGGACAAAAGCAGCTGCTTTGGTGCTTCTGGGTGGCAGGGAGTGAAAATCTGACACTACTGTTTTTCTTTTATTGGAAGAATACTCAGGAGATTTCCCTGATCAGACCAGACAGATATCATTATTAATCTGACATTCAAAATGAGAATAAGATCCTTAGTCCACTTTGAGATGGCTTTTGAAATGCCCATCACTAAATAAGAGGCAAGTTATAGCAGCCACCCAACTAATCACTCACACAGACTCCTCTGGGAATAAACAACCTGGGCATCACCCACAGCCTGGTTTTGGTCCTGGACACAGGATCCTGTGGCTAATTTTGATCTACAGGAGATGACATTGTGGCCACAGAGCTCTTTTCTGCTGCAGAAGTTTGCTGATAGTAATTTTCTCAAGCTTAACCAAAAATATCACAGCTAGATCTACAAATACTTTAAAGTCACCTGGGCCAGTAATTCGTGGTAGGATTCACTCAGGTCAACAGCTGTGGAGCTGTAGTGGAGACTTTCCATAAAAACTGCAGTTCCTGGAGGGTATGAAATATGTGTATTTTGTTTGCTCCTGTTTCCTGATCAGTGAAGTGTTAAACCTCAAGCCCTTGTACTCTTGGTGGGTTCAGTGGAGTGACACGTGGAGCACCAAGCCATACACAGAGTGAAGAACAGCAGAATGAGGGCTGTGTCCTGCCAAGGACAGACCTTCTTCACTCGCTGGAAGGATGCTACAGCTGGAACAGAGCCTACCCTTCCTATCTAATGTGTGTTTTGAGGGCTCTCTGCATTTATAAGTGTTGAGGAAACAAGGTGGCTCCAAGTGTTTCTCATCCATTAATATCAAGGTATTTGTTTCTCCCAACAGTGGTTTTCATAACAACAACATCAAAGCTATTCCAGAGGACGCATTTGTTGGGAATCCCCTCCTCCAAACAATGTAAGAAAATCAAACAGTGTTTCCTAAATCCCTTTATCCCCCAGAAACGGGCATTTCCTGATGTCTTTGGTTGGGATTTCTGACAGTTGTCAGCATGACCACAAGTTGACATTTGTTGTACGTAGGCCAACGCCAGCAGAAATTCACCCATTCTGAGGTACACCTCAGGTTCTTTGCCATGGGTTCTCCTTTCCCTGCAGCTGAACTTTGCTGCAAACCAGGCTGATAACAACGAAGGAACAATCTATGGGTGGTCTGCACGGAAATCTTGCTGTGCATAACAGGATTTTCTAAGCCCTTGTTGACATCTGCCTGTGTTTATTCCATGTGTTTAGAAAAGCTGCTAGCCAGCTCCAGCAGTGGCTATATGTGTGTCGGGGAGCTGGGAAACCAGGACATTGTATGTCTATCTCAGACCCATGGACATGAAGTTCAGCAGATAAATACACCCAGCTGTCTGCTCATTTCCCCTCAGACCCAGACCCAGGTGGGGATTTTTGGGCAGCTCTTCCCTGAACCGCACTGATACTGGAAATCATGGCAAGCGACAAAAGTTCTGCTTGGCCAGACTGGGACAACTCATAGAAATACCAACATCTGGAAAGTCATGGTGACACTGGGTGAAAACAGTCACTGCTCCAGTCAAAACAAACCCGCCTCATCCTCATCTTCCATGGGCACCATCCTTGGACAGGGGGGTGGGACACATCCAGAATACTCATGTGTCCATTGGATCTGCCCATCTGAAGTCTTTCACAGTCAGTGGGGGGGAAAGTGCTTCTTGTAGGAGATGATTCAACTCCTCCTAATGCTAGTTGGATCCTAGAAGAGTTCAATTCTCTCCACAAGTAGGAAAGATGCTGGTGCTGTGGATATGTAAGATCAGAGGAGGTGTCATCATTTGCAAGGGGTTTCCCAGCAGAATTATGGCATTATAGTAGGGTTGAAGGAGGATTTTACATCTTTATAGCCTGGCTGGTTCAGCAGGACCCTAAAGAGCCCTTTCAGAGCAGCAGGAGACCTCAGTTGTACCAATATTCAGCAAAACCAGGCTAGTGGGAAAGCTTGGGGTAATCTGGAAAACAAAGGGTCCTCACAGGATAGCCAGCACCTCCTACTTAGCTTCCTACTTGTTGCTTCAAGGCTCTTGACTTGTAATAGCATCTTCTTTTCATGTACAGCAGAATCTGACCAGTTACTCATTTCCTTTGCAGCCACTTTTATGGCAACCCCATCCAGTTTGTTGGACAGTCAGCATTCCAGTACTTGCCAAAGCTTCACACTCTGTAAGTTCACATCATCAGAGAGGTAACACATCCAAGCTCCAAGCCCTGTGAGCTGGACACCTTAGTGGCCTTCTCCCTTGCTCTTTTGTAGAGCCCTTGTGCCAATTTAGCCTGGAGAAGAGGAGACTGAGAGGAGACCTCATTGCCCTCTACAACTACCTAAAGGGAGGTTGTAGTGAGGCTGGGGTTGGTCTCTTCTCCCCAATTGCTGATGACAGGACGAGAGGAAATGGCCTCAAGTTCCATCAGGGGAAGTTTAGGTTGGAGATTAGGAAGAAGTTCTTTACTGGGAGGGTGGTTGGGCACTGGAATGGGCTGCCCAGGGAGGTGGTGGAGTCACCGTCCCTGGGGGTGTTCAACAAACGGGTTGATGAAGCACTTGAGGCCATGGTCTGATGGTCTAATGGTCAGGAATATGATGGGATAAAGGTTGGACTTGATGACCCTGGAGGTCCCTTCCAACCATAATGATTCTATGATTCTATGATTCAATGGAAGACCATGGTGCCACTCTTGTGGCCAGCCCCAAAGGCAATGAGTCAAGGAGTAGAAACTGCAGATGCTTTCTGCTGAGGAAGAATAATTTTGAGAAGGGCATTTTGGAGGAAGAAATTCATTCCTCCTGCCTGCCCAACTGACAGACACTGGAGTCTTCTAGGGTCTCCACAACTGCATCAGCACCAGCAAGGAGCACACACACAAGTGCCACAACTTTTACTGCTCAAGCAAGCCCTGCACCTATCATGCAATTGCCCAAACACGAGGACACTGAAAGCCTCTGCCTTCCTCCACAAGATGGAGAAGCAGAAGAACACGTGTCCCATAACATCAACGCCATGGCCCAGATAATCTTACTGGGCAGCCAGCAGCGCCGGTGCTTCTTTCACAAGTATGGCCCTGAGCCTGCTCCAGGGCTACCACCATGTGGTGGGCACCATCTGGACCACAACAACTGCTCCATGGTGGCTGTTCTGGCTCTGCAGCTAACCTGTTGTGGAACAGTACTAAATACTGAGGCAGAGTCAACCTCAAAATCTCAATTTATAAGCCTCACCCAGCCTCTCACTGCAGGAACACACACTTGGGCAAATAAAATCAATCCTTCCCGTGATCCAAATCCATAGACTTGGGGAGTCTTAGGTGGGATGTCCTGCTTACATTCACCCTGGTAATAGTTTCTGGGCTTTTATTTCATTTGGGTAGAAATTATGCCAAGAATTCCAGTGGCTGGGGGAGGGTCTGAGCTGTCATAGAACAACCCAACTTCAGCTCACAGCATCTGCACTGTGTGAGCCATCTGCTCCACCACCCAGCCAGCAGCGATGAGAAGGCCACCTTTGGATCTGGGCCTCTGATCACACATTTGGGTGTAAGGAAGCAGGTTTGCCACCATGGCTGATGGGTTTGGGACCTTGGGCAGCTGCACTCACTTCCAGATCCTCTGTCCACCTCACTTCACCCTCATCTCTCTGCAGGTCACTCAATGGTGCAACAGACATCAGAGAATTCCCAGACCTTAAAGGCACCACCAGCCTAGAAGTTTTGTGAGTGGCACCTCTCTCCCTTCTACCCTGCTCTTTGTGCTCTTCCTCCCTCAAGGCGGTCCAGGCTGTTTCAGCGAGGACAACTTTCACAGTGCTGTGCAGTTGGTTGTCTTCAGCTCTGCCTCTCCCTGGTCACTCACCTCTCTGCTTCGTTTCACCCCTGTGGCTCCTGAAAGCAGCTTTCCCCTCTGTGAGTTGCTCTCTCGGTACTCTCGAGTGTGCTCTGAGCTTTTTTTATTGTTTTTTTTTGTTTCTTTCTTCCCTTCTGCCTCTGTGAAGGAATGAGCCTTTGGGTGTGGTGCTTCAGCGTGGTCTCCTGAGACCCAGTGTCTCTGCCAGTCCTGGGACCAGCACTGGCCGTGCAGTGCAGGACACATTGCCACCAAGGCTGGGTGCTCCTGGAACTGGTTTGATCCCATCTTCACATCCCCAGACCCAGGAGAGCAGGAGCTTGGAGGACTTGCAACCTCTGGCCATCCCTGGTTCTCCTCTTTAGGTCCACATGCTGTGTCCAAACTGGGAGCACAGCTGAACCCCAGCCCTGGAGTGTGACCAGGCTGTGCCTTGCCTCAGGGACACAGGGACACAGGGACACAGGGACACACCATCTGTCCCCACACACAGGCTTCTGGGGAACTCTTGGCTCCAGGCAGATCCCCAGCTGGGGTATTGGGAAGGCAGAGGATGCCATGGAGGGCACTGCCACCCCTCCTCGACATGGCCAAGGATGAATTGCAGTGAATTCAGCATCCCACAGCATCCCAGAATTTCTTACAGGCACCTCCACCTTTACCAGGTCCAGCAGCAGTTCCCCTTTCCAAGCCAGTTTTGTTTGTCTCCAGATGTTTCACTGATATTGTCTCTCCTGCCACCATCTGGGACCAGTAGCTGGGCTTGTGGTTCAGACTCTGTGCACTGGTTCCCAGTAACACCACTATTCTCTCTCCTCCTCTCCTCTAGGACCTTGACCCGAGCAGGCATCCGTTTGCTGCCCAGAGGGATGTGCCAGCAGCTGCCCAGCCTCCGAGTCCTGTGAGTAACACAATGTCCTGCCTGGGCTTCAGACAAGTGCCGTCAGAAACACCAGCCTCATCAAAAGGAGGTTGTAGTGAGGCTGGTGTTGGGCTCTTCTCCCCAATTGCTGATGACAGGACGAGAGGAAATGGCCTCAAGTTCCATCAGGGGAAGTTTAGGTTGGAGATTAGGAAGAAGTTCTTTACTGGGAGGGTGGTTGGGCACTGGAATGGGCTGCCCAGGGAGGCGGTGGAGTCACTGTCCCTGGGGGTGTTCAAAAAACGGGCTGATGAGGCACTTGAGGCCATGGTCTGATGGTCTGATGGTCAGGAATATGATGGGATAAAGGTTGGACTTGATGACCCTGGAGGTCCCTTCCAACCATAACGATTCTATGATTCTATGGATCCTGTTCACACCCTGGGAGGGGACAGACCTCTGATGGAGACCTGCAAGGCCACATGGCTGTGGTGTAGCAGCAGCAGAGCAGGGTTTTGCTCAGTCTCTGAGCTGCTTTGGCTCTACCTGCTTGGCAAGGCACTGAGTGATGCAGAGCGAGGGGAGGTGCTTTTTCCTTTGACTTGGTACACGATGAAATCAGCACCTCAGAAAGACTCCCACATCTTCTCAGGCATCACATCCCTCATTCCTGAGATCCCCAATTTGTCTGCAGTCAGACATCCTGAGGAAATGAGTCATGAGCTGGGTTTATAGGAGCTCACAGCCCCAGGGCAAGCGGGAGGCTGCCTCTCATCAGTCTGTATACAAGCAAGCTGCAAATGAAAACAAGCTTGTTCCAGGAAAGCAACAGGAGTGAATTCTTCATCACAGAAATTGGATACAAGAGCAAACAGTTTGTAACTTAGCAGATCACAGCATTTCAGTTCCAGCTGTCCCTGAGGGAAGATCTCTCATCTTTAGACATCTTGGATCAATCCAATGGACATCTTGCCACCTAAGCGTGGCCTTTGGAACAGCCCAGGCTGGAGGGACCCAAGGGTTCTGCTCGAGTTTGCAAGTTACCAGGCTGCAAACCTTCTCATCAGAGCCTGTTCTTCTTCCACCTCATTCCTTGTTTCTTGTTCCTTATTCCTCTTTCCCAATTAATTTTACTGACATTAATTGTTTCAGAGTTTGGAGGCAAACACTGGCCTCCATACTCTGTGTGTATTTACACCTCTCCTGCCTTTGGAATGTGCTGGCCTCCTGTCCCCATAGAGCCAGGGGCTCTTCTCGCTGCTTCCCCCCACTTTGCCAGTGCCCTTGGCAGTCCCTCAGGTGGATGTTAGCTCTGGGACACATCTGGACACAGAGGACACAGTTAACACCTCATCTCTGGCCTCCTGCTCACACCACGCTGCAGATTCTCTGCAGACATCTGGTGCTGGAAGAGCCATCCCCTGGCACAAGGTTCAGCAAGGACACCTTGCTGAGCTTGAGCTTGGCATCAACCTGACATCGTCATGCTGCTTTTGCCCAGAGCTTCTGCCAGGGCACAGGTTGGTCTTTCCTCTCCAGCAGAAATAGATGAAACTTCCCTGAGCAGACCTGAAGTCCCTTGATGCCACCAGCACCTTCACAGCACAGCATCAGTGGCTGAGACTGCTCTGCTGGTCTATACTGGTCTGCATCTGGCTGCCCTCACTCTGGAGGAACCAGGAATGACTCTTGGGGCTGTGTGGTCCTTCCATCACTCTCTAGCTAAGCCACCACCCTGTCAAGCCCATGGATTGACACAGGGACCAGGGGGAAGTGTCTGATGCTGTAGCTCTTTCTCCATGCTGGGTCACAGTCTCCAGAGCCGAGCACAAAAGCTTTGCTTGCTTTTCCCTCCCTTCTCCTCCCACCATGGAAAACTGGTGGGGAGGGGGCTGGCAAAAAAATGTTTTAGCAGCAGCTTATTGGCAGAAAGATGGAAACTGAGTCTGGAAAGTCAGCGGAGAGGCCACATACAAACTTCACCCTGGGGCAGATTTCCCTTAAACAAGCAGAAATGCAGCCTGGTAGTAGAGAAAAGAGCTGGTTTTGAGCATTACTCCTTATCCAGCCCATTTTGGTTTTAATAAATTCACTTTAAGCTGTGTCAGGATGAGCTTCCCTCTGCCTACCAAGTCACTGACGTGACACTGGGCCATGAAACAGTGGGAACAGGAGTTTGATGGGAATTTCTTTCAAGTGACAGCACTTGAAAGAATGGGGACCAGAGGTTTTCAAAGTCCTTTACCAAATCCCCACGAGTGCCACAGCCCCTTCCCCAGCCCTGGGGAGAAGACCGGCTGAGGGAACTGGGGTTATTGAGCCTGGAGAAGAGGAGACTGAGAGAAGACCTTATTGCCCTCTACAACTCCCTAAAGGGAGGTTGTAGTGAGGCTGATGTTGGTCTCTTCTCCCCAATTGCTGATGACAGGATGAGAGGAAATGGCCTCAAGTTCCATCAGGGGAAGTTTAGGTTGGATATCAGGAAGAAGTTCTTTACTGGGAGGGTGGTTGGGCACTGGAAGGGGCTGCCCAGGGAGGTGGTGGAGTCACCGTCCCTGGGGGGGTTCAACAAACGGGTTGATGAGGCACTTGAGGCCATGGTCTGATGGTCTGATGGTCAGGAATCTGATGGGATAAAGGTTGGACTTGATGACCCTGGAGGTCCCTTCCAACCAGAATGATTCTATGGTTCTATGATTCTATGAAGCCAGGAAAGGCTGAGTGGGGAGCAGGCGATGGGCAGCTGGGTTTGCTGTGTCAGGAAGGAGCCAGTTGGCCAAAACCTCCCCAGGCTCTGCAAGCACATCTGCAGCTTTGGGGAGCTTCCCCATCCCCAGCAGCAGGATGGGAGCTCTGGCACAAACACCTCCCCACTTTGCCCATGGAACAGCAGGGCTGTGCAGGGCAGAAGCTGGCACAGGTGCATTTCACAGCTGGCTTGGGGCTGGGGAAGAAGAGCCCACCCCAGCTGTAGAAGCATCTCCATCAGTCCACAGCTTGTGCTGGAGGGAGCTGGGCTGGGGCTGGGTGAGCAGGTGAACCACAGGAGATCCTTGCCTGGTGCAGAGATGCTCAGAGCTGGTGTGGACTGGGCTTTCTGGGCAAAATGGGAGTCAGCTGGTGCCCCTTTCCAGCAATATCCCCTTCCCAAGGGAGAGCTCAGGGGTGTTCACTTTTGATCTCCTAACGTTCCTGTGCTGGTCCTTCTCTTGCAGAGAGCTGTCACACAACCAAATCGAAGATCTGCCCAGTTTCCACCGGTGTCAGCGGCTGGAGGAGCTGTGAGTAAAGAGGTGCCCTCACTGGCACCATGCTCTGGGGGGGAAAGGGCTGAGCTGGGGAGAGAGGCAGCTCCCACATCATCCCCAAGCACCAGACAGCTGAGTGTTCTAACTCACCCTTGGGACTGCAGATGGACCAGAGCTACACCCTCTGCCCCTGTGCAAATACAGAATAAAAATCCATTCCCTGGGCATAGGAGCTTAATTCACTCAGATCTTTCCAGAGGTCTCAGCCACAGTAAACAGAAGTAGGACGTGATTTCACCAACTCCAGTTCCAGTATGAACTGATCAAGAATGGGGTTTACCTATACCACAAGTATCTTCTGCTTCAAGGTGGGGTCCCATGCCATGGGCACAAAGCAGCTCTGATCCACACTGCTCAGGGCTAAAGAAGATTCATGTGTTCTTCGTGTGTAGCACTTGAATTTGGTCTCCTTTGGGTCCTGGGGGGCATCTCTGTTGCTCTGAGACAGTTACTCACATTCAGATCAAAGTATCTGGAGATCTGGCTGAATCTGACTGATCTTCAAATCTAACAGGTCTTGGCCTTTTTGAGAAAAAAAGGCAAAAATAATAGACTCCATGATTTTTTATAGAATTCTGTGACCTGGAAGAATAGATGTGGCAGAGAAGCATCTCCACAAAATACACTGGAGGGATTGTCCCTTCTCTGCAGCATCCCAGCCTGGATGGCCAGACCGGTTCCTCCAGCCTTAGCAAAACTGGACATTAGGCTGAAATCCCATGAAAACGAGAGTTACACAGCCCTTGGTGCCTCTTTGGGAGCTCTGAGGACAGAGTTAGAGCTGGACGTATTTTTATTTAAAGCACTCCCAGCAAAACGTTTGAAAAAATAGAAAAGACATCAAAAAAAGGACAAACTTTCAGAATCCCAAGCCTGTAGTTTCACTTGTTGTGCCTTAATTTCTTCTTCCAATATTTTGTAATACTCCAAGTTCAGACTTAACATTAACATAAAAGCACAGTAAATCCCTCTTCCAGTCTACTTAAGCCAGACAGACTGTGTCTTACATGAACATTTTCTTACCAAACGAGTGTTTGGTCCCTTAAGCCCAAAGGTATCCTCCTGTAATCCCCACCCACACCGGGCAGCAGCATTCCTGCTGGGAAATAAGTTGGAAATGAGTCTGGTGGTGCGTGGTGGTACAGCCTGGCATGCAAACAGCTTCGGTGTGCCAAGGTGCAGGTTTTGACCTGCAGCACACAGGTGATCCCTCGCAGCCAAACATCCTTGGATTTTTTTGCACTAGCTTGCTCCAATGCCCCTTCTCCCCAAGCTCCACCTCTGCCACTCAGTGAGACCCCCAGATCTGTGCACAGAGCCTTCCCCTGAAATCTTAGCTAGAAGTAGGAGCAACGCCGCCTTGGTGCATGGGGCACTGAGGAACCAGCAGCAGATACGAGAGCCTCAAGGTCCTGTCTCTGAAGCACCATGGCCAAATACCAGCTGAGACTTCACAGCCACCACGTGCAGGTCTTCGGGTGAGCTGAGCCAAGGTCATTTCTGAGTCCAAAGGCAGGGGCAGCTACCCAACAGTGCCCTGGGGAGTTGTAGGGGGAGCACTGGGCAGTGGCTGTCTTCTCTTGCAAAGGTCACACATCGAGGAGACCACGTCTGCAGGTCTGGGAATTCACAATGGGCATTTTATAGGAATTTGTAAAAGTATTCACCATTGTTCCATAGTAGGGAAAAGAAAACTGGAAAACTGTGAATGTTTCCCATAAAAATGTGGATGCTTGGATCAGTTTCGGATGTCTCTCGAGAGGCATGGGGAGGGACAGTCAGCACACACCACGTCAGCTCTTACCCTACACCCAACCCTACCCCGAGGGGTGCAGGAGGCTGCTGGAAAGGAGGTGTGCAGGGGCCGGGACACTTCATGAACATAGATGTGCAGGATGTGCACGGTGGCTTCAGCAAGACATCACGATGCTTCACAAAAAGCTGAGATGCCTTCAGCCCTCAACCTTCTTTGTCCTCATCAAGGCAAAAGACAGCACTGTATGGTCCTTCCTGAAGGGTCACACAGAGCTGTTCTGCTGACTTGCCAGATCCAAGCTCTGCTCTTTTGCTCTGGACAAAGCGTTTGCAGGCTCAGGGTGGAGCAGAGTGGGAAATCAATGTGGTTTTGGAGATAATGGAGCAGCTTTAACCACTGCACATCAATGGCACTTTACTGTGCCGTGGTGGCATCAAAAGGAGAGGCTGACTGAGTTCTGGAGCTCCACAGGAGAGAATGGCTTTGAGCTGCTTTGGTGTTCATCCTTACCCCTTGCAATAAGAGTAGGTCTCCCATGCTCAGATGACAACTTCCACTGTGACAGTTTGCATCTGCTGTGATGGGACAAAGATCCCTACAAGGAGTGAATGGTGCCTTCAGCTATCTTCTCAAACCTGTTTCTGCTTTTGCAGTGGTCTCCAGCACAATAGGATCCTTGAAATCAGAGCAGACACCTTTGTGCAGCTGATGGCCCTGCGCTCCATGTAAGTCTTGTCTGGCAGGGGCAATGGTGGGATTTTTGTTGGGGGAAGGGGAACCATGAGCACCCGGCCAGGCTGATGTGGAGTTTCCCCACCCCACTCCCACCACCTCTGGCTTTTCCCTCCAGTCCCATTTCCTTTTACAAAAGAACAGGGCACCAACCTTCTCCCTGGCTTTCCTTCTGCACGCAGACCTTCCCTGTAAATAAACTCCTTACCTGCCAGGCGTACAGACACCCCACCCCACCCCACATGTCCTAACTCCTATGTTGCACATCACCCATCACAGACATCTGTCCCCTAAATGCCCACGCAGACGTGGACTCGTGGCAGGGATTTACCACGGTGTGCACAAGCTCTAGCCCCCCTTTCCTCACACATGCTAGTCCTGGGCCATGCACTCCTGGAACATCCATGCAGAACATCCCATTGGATTTGGGGTGTTCAGAAACCACTGATATGGATAACCCCAAATGTATTGGCCTCCAGGGAGCTGCAGTGAGTCAGAACTTGCTGCCAACCAAGGGGCTACTGTTCCTTGAATCAAACCCCTTGACCAGGAGATTGTCAACAGCTTCAGTGCCCTGCTCTGCACCCCTCTTACTGCCCTGTCCTTGCTTTGCAGAGACCTGAGCTGGAATTACATCCAGTTTATTCACCCTGAAGCCTTCGTGACCCTGCACTCGCTCACCAAGCTGTAAGTTGCAGTGATATTTCTTTCCTGGTGGACTGCAGGTATCTGAGGACCTCAGCCTGACTCCCCAGGCTACCAGGACATCTGGCATTTAGATATCAGAAGGCTGCAGTGCTGAGGTGCATGTCCCAGCACTGACGTGGGCAGACCAAACCCCAAGGTTTCCATCAGTATTAAAGGGGTGATGGAAGTGTGGAAGGGGCCATCTTCAAGATGCTCTCACCCTGAGCACTTCAACCTTCCTGATGCCTTCATACCTGCCTTAGATGTCTTTATGAAAGATCAGCATGATAGACTGTTTCAGCAAGAGTCACTGCAGAGCATCTTTGCTGGTTCTGGAGGGGTCCCAAGTTCTCAGCCCTCTCACTAAGACCCTTGGGTATTTTAAGGGCTGGGAGCTGCAGTCACACCTGACCTGTTGTGGGGCAGATACAGGGTGGTAGATACCACCCAGAGCTTTCAGCATGGGCATTAACCCCTGCCCCTCATTTTCCCCAGGGATTGCAGTATCAATCCATCTGTCTCCAGAGGATCCTGGTCCCCATGCAGCAGCCAGCTCCATTTCAGCATCACATCTGAGGGAGCAGCCAAGACAGGCAGCATGGCTCTCCAAGCCTCTGCTTGGCTGAGGTACCACTAGCAGCAAAGCCCTGACCACAGCCTCCCTCTGCTTTCCCCTCCTCAGGGATCTGACTGACAACCGGCTGGTCACGCTGCCTCTGGATGGTTTGGGAGGACTGACCCATCTGAAGCTCCAAGGCAACCCAGCTCTCTCTGAGCCCTTCACCAAGGAGAGCTTCCCCAAGATGAGGTACTGGTGGAGTTGGCTCTTTCACTCCTGGCACTCAGCAAAGCCTGGATTTGCTTACAGCAATCAGCCTCCTGCTGTCCTTGTTTATCTCACACTTTCCTCCACCCTTGCAGGCCAATAGGTTGAGGAAGCTTCATCTGCTGCTAACACGCCTCATCTTTTAAAGTCTTCCATGGTGATGTGCTCCCGGGTCCACCACCCCCACCCCAAACACACACACACACACACAAGTGGAAAGCATGGAGCTGGCCCAGCTCAGGGCTCCTCTCAATGGAAAACATTCCCAGAAGCCAGTCCTAGCTAATGACATCCAGCTTTCCTTCAGTAAACTCTGTTTGTGTGGCCATGTCTGGTCTGCTCTGGATTAACGAGGAGCCTGAAGGGGTCAAACTGAGCAAGATGAGGCTGCGAAAGGCTCCAAGCCCAGTGCTGCACTGCAGGCTCTGCTTCTCCTGACCTTAGTGGTGGGTCTCCAGCATGGCACCTGCCCTCAGGCTGAGGGGCCCATGGTCCTGATGATTCAAATTCCCCTGAGGTGAAGCCATCTGGTGCTTGGGTCACCCAGGCAGTTCCCTCGGAACCAAGTATGCATGAGCTGATGCTCCCACTCACCCAGTGAGGGTTCCCAAGCCTGAGGCTTCTCAAGTTTAGACGCCCATTGTTGGGGTCACAGGCCACGGCACCAACATTGGGCTTAATAGCTCAGGTCCAATGAAAAGTGTGGAGCTCTCACTTCAGTGGTGCTTCCAGGACTTTCTCTTCTGACTTTTTTTGACTCATCAAAGCTGGGATCTGCTGCTTGACTGGTTTTCAGGAGATCTCAGAAGACTCTGGTGGGCTTTCCAAACCCAAGATGCCAGTCCCTTGTGCAAAGCAGGTCAAGATCAGCACTTCCAGGAGCATTCCTCCTCCAAACTAATTCCACTGACCTCTGTGGAGCTGATTTGGATTTGTACCAGAGAGACTGAGTCTGTAGGAGTTCACTGAACCACACCAGGCAATGGACCCATTAACATTTCCTACATTTTGGGGTACTGCCATTAAGTAGTCTTATTCTTGGGGCATATGTCTGGAGGAATCATCTGTTCTTAGCCATCCTGGGAGGATCTGTACCTCCCTACCACCTTTCAATAATAGGATTTAATTTGGAGCTTATAACAGGAAGCAAGTTTGTATACAGAGTTCCCACAGCCTCCGAGGCTCAGCCAGAAATGTTTAGGAACTTAAAACAAAAGCACATTTTTAGAATATAGAGTTTCACCGTATTTACTCATCTTGTCAGGAGAACTTAATTGTCTGGAAAACCTGAAGTTCCTTTGCCTTCATCAGCAGTCATGCTGACTCTCAGCAAAGAAGCAGGCACGTTGTGTTTGAAGGAGATGCAGCTGGTGACTGATAGCCTGGTCTTTCATCCAGATGATGCTCAGCTGCTGTTTAATTAACCTTGTAATACAGGCTGTAATTAACAACTGACAATTCTACTTCCAAGTAGAAATCAGACATATTAAAATAACTTGCTGTGCTTGAGAGACCTGAGATGTCCCTGCCTGAGCTGGCAGGGGTGAGCCATACTGGTGGAACTGGAGGCTGGAGGTGCCTCTCCCACCTGCAGCAACAAACAAGGGGGACCTTGCATGTGCTCAAGCTCTTGGGAGGATTCTCACCTTGAAAAGAAAGGGTGCCCAGCATAAAATGGCCTTGGGGTAAAAAAATGAAGGTTCCATGTGCACGTGGTGTATTGCCAGAGGGAGTGGGAAAGAGAGGAGAATTCAGCCTGGGGAGAACTGCAGAAGGGTTTTTAGGTTTTATCCAGGAACGTCAGTGCAGTTTCCAAACCTGGTGTTTGGACACTTCCTATTGGCAGAGCAGTGTCCTGAGCACCAAAAGTGGGACAGTGCAGAAACACCATGGGGTGACTTAGGTCCACACCCTGTCCTACAGGGAGTCCTTCACCAGGGCAAAGTCCCGCTCCAATGTAACCATCACCTGATCGAATGGCTTTGGTCGCATGTGGAAATGAAGCAAAAAGTGCCAAGCAATGGAAAGTCAGGTCATGGAGGTGATGCACCTAAAAGTTCTGCTTTTCCCCTTTGCAGAGTCCTGGAGGTACCTTACGCCTACCAGTGCTGTGCCTATGGAAGCTGCAGCAGCTTCTTCAAGATGTCCAACCAATGGGAGGCAGAAGACATGAGCCCTGAGGAGGAGGATCCCCACAAGAGGACCATGGAATTGTTTCCAGGTCATGCTGATAATCACTGTGAGTAAATTGGGCTGAATGGTGACCAACCCATGGGCAGGGCAAGGCTGTGAGCTCGGATGTAATCCAGCCATGGAGTTCCACCTGCCTCAGGTGCAGCTGAAGGCAGCTCTGGTGGCCAGTTGCTGTCAATGGGCTTCAGTTAGTGACACTGAGTTGGAGAAAAAGCTGATCTGGTGCATCCAAACCTTCACAGCCTAACAGAAAGGTCTGACAATGCTCAATAGCATGGACACCATTGCTAATGTGGGCATGCTGACCCTAGGGGAGTCTGCCCAAGCCACTGAAAGGTGGCTGAGGGTACATGGGACAGCTTCTGGGCTCAGACATTGGACTTCTGGGCGGTATAGAGCCTGGGGCAGGACATCAGTCTTTGTTGCTACAGCATACATGGGATGGACCCTAGGATTAATCTGAGTGAGAGAATGAACTCGAAGAACTGGGATGTGCAGAGGTGGAACCTGTGTCAGTGCTACATTTGTGCACACTACAGCAAGGGTCAGGGTTAGGTGTGAACAGAAGGACACATCTGGGGACATGAGGAGCTCAGCTTACGCAGGGCAGAAGTGGCTCCACATTTAAAGATGAGCAGAGCTTTCTGTTCAAGAGTCAATTTCTTCTGTGCTCCAAAACGTTCTTCTGCACAGACCTCCATGAAATGTGTTGCACGAGGCCAGCAGAGGCTGCAAAGCACACCTCCTCCTGCACCCCCAGCCCCAGGGCAGAGCAGCAGCTCTGGGGGAAAGCTGGTGTGATCCTTTGCCAGGAAATTTCGGAATAACGTGAAGAAAATCATGAGCTTCCTCCTGGAACTGCTGGAGAGTGGAAACAGCATTGCAGGACACAGCTTGGATGCTGCATTTGTTTATGTGTTTGCGTAAATACAGAGGCCACATGAGCTTGTGAGGTCCGAAACACCCTGCAGGGAAACCCACACGGTGCTGTGTGCCTGGAGGAGATGGGGAGAGGGCTGAGTCCCCCAGGAGCACTTGACTCACCTGCTCCTGGGAGCACCATGAATCCAGCCATAGCCAGGGGCTCTGCAGAATGTCCTCCTGCACTCCAAGCAGACAGGACTGGATCTGCAGACCAGATCTGGAGACCAGAGGAGACCATGGAGATGCTGCGAGGGCTGGAGCAGCTCTGCTCTGGGGACAGGCTGAGAGAGTTGGGGGTGTTCAGCCTGGAGAAGAGAAGGCTCCAGGGAGACCTCAGAGCACCTTCCAGTGCCTGAAGGGGCTCCAGGAAAGATGGAGAGGGACTGGTGCCAAGGGCGGGGAGGGAGGGGATGAGGGGGAACGGGTTCCAAGTGCCAGAGGGGAGATGGAGATGGGATGGGAGGGAGAAATTGTTTGGTGTGAGGGTGGGGAGAGCCTGGCCCAGGGTGCCCAGAGAAGCTGTGGCTGCCCCTGCCTGGCAGGGTTGAAGGCCAGGTTGGCTGGGGCTTGGAGCACCCTGGTGTGGTGGGAGGTGTCCCTGCCCATGGCAGGGGGTGGCACTGGGTGAGCTTTAAGGTCCCTTTCAAGACAAACCAAGAATTCTATGATTCTGTGATATTGATGCAGTTGGACTCTCTGTGTTACAGCAGATGAAGGTTGGACTTGATGACCCTGGAGGTCCCTTCCAACCATAATGATTCTATGATTCTATGATGGGAGGCAAGATGACCCAGACCCAGGGGGAGCACTGTGTCCCTGCTCCCGCTCTCTGCCCTGCCCCAACCCCTCCCAGGCTGACAATAAGCTCTAGCAATGTAAAAAGCCCAGCCAGAGGCAGCAAGTGTGATTCCTACCAGTGTGATGTGGCTCCTGGAAGCGTGGTAGACTTGGTGGTTACACTGGGCAGAGAGTACAGAAGAGCCATACGTTGTGGTCATTGCTGCAGGGATTTGTCCTCAGCTGGGTCAGTTTTTCCATCATTAGTGCAGCCCGTGCTTTAACAGTCCCCATGCACACAGCTGGGGGGTTTGCACAGCAAATCACAGCATCGGTGACCAGACCCAGCCTGATGCCAAGGCCCATAGTGCTGCTTACAGACCTGCTCTTGCTGGGCACCAAAGCGTTTGGTCTCAAAGGATACTCTCTCCCATCCCAGTCAGCAGACCAGTACGTCCCACAATCTCCCAGTCCTCCAAGCCAGTCTCAGCCTCATGGGTTATACTGTGTTCATGGGATATTGGGGCCGGAGGGGAATGCTGAGTGGTTCCAAGATGTGCCAGATGATATCATTAGCAGCTCGTAAAGGCTCACATTTTCAGATGTTAAAGCACTGGGTTCGTCTTGAAAAACCAAACCACAAAGATGCAAACGTGAAATGCCCGAGAACATCCTTCCTTACTGTGTGCAGCTTTGGCAGATGGCTCTCCTTACCATTCAGCAATGCACAGTCTGTTCTTGATGAGGGTTTTGTGATATTGCTATTTACTTAATTAATTGTTGCTTTATTTCTGTTCCCAGTGCTTTCTTTCTGGTGGCCACCAGTGGTATTTCGTTGGGTTAAATGAATCTTGTGACACTCTCCCATTAAAGAGGAAAAAAGCTCCCAAACACTCCTTCCATCCAAGAGATAAAATGGTCTTGTTAGGAGAAAATAACTCAGGGCTCTGTCCCTGCAGTGTACAGCCAGGCACGTCAGGGCACTTGGATGCTGTGGGAGAACTGGTGAGGGGACGGGGCACTTCTCCAGCCAGCCATGTCCTCTCAGCCTTGTGAGGTCCTCCCAGCAGGGGACTGAGGAGCCCTTTACAAACAAGTCCACAGAACCTCACAGCTGGGTAGTGAAAGGCAACTTGTCCCAGGCAGCTGTGTAGGGGTGGGAAACAGGATCCCAGTGGCACAGCCTGGCAATGCTCCTGCATCCACCATCCATCACCCAGCCAAGCCCAGCACCCAAGGGACTGTCCTACTTCAGCCACAGAGTGCATATGGTGCCATGGGCCCTGGGGCCAGCTCAGCTCTTTCCCATCCATCCAGGATGCCCCTGGACACCACCCAAGTGTGTCCATTCACATTTGAGTGCTGGCCACCCGTGGCCCAAAGGAGCGTGGTTGGCTCACATCTCATCACTGTCACCTTCTCATGATATTTAAGATCCAGCTTCCAAAATTTTTGGTGCTTGGGATACACCTCTTTGGATTATAACTGGCAGCGTTTAGCAGATACCCTGTGCCCCGAGGCTGTCCCGTGTGGCTGGGCAGCAGCCCAAAGGTGGCTTGGGGGCTTCTCACACAGGACATGAACCTGCTGCTCCCAGCAGCTGGCTCCTGCCACCATCCCAAACTGGCTGCCAGAGGGAGGACTGGCCAAGTGCAAGTACAACCATTGCCCCAGGGCACTTCCATCACTGCCCCAGCACCCCCATCCAGGACCACTGGTTTGAGGATAGGAAGGGATGTATTTACTTACCAGCATATGTTTGCAATAATGGAACCAAGCTATAGAAAGCAAGAAGAGAACACACTTGTATGGTTCTCCTTGACAGTAGGACACTGCTTCATCCAGTCCAGCACCTCCATTAGCTTGTAAAGCTGACTCATGAACTATTGTAACCACCCAGCAAACCCTGGAGGGTCACAGAATCCCAGAATCCTAGGGTTTGGAAGGGACCTCGAAAGCTCATCCAGTGCAACCCCCCTGCCAGAGCAGGGTCACCTAGAGTCCATCACACAGGAACGTATCCAGGCGGGGTTTGAATGTCTCCAGCCAAGGAGACTCCACAACCTCTCTGGGCAGCCTGGTCCAGTGCTCTGGCACTCTCACAGGAAAGAAGTTCTTCCTGAGATTCACATGGAACCTCCTGGGCTCCAGTTTGCATCAATTCCCCCTTGTCCTTACAGCTACTCTTTCCCTACTTCTGTCATTGAAGAAGGCTACTCAAGTCCCCCAGGAAGCACCTGCCCAGGTCCCTTAAAGCCAACCACACCCCAACTCTGATGGAGAAAGCAATTATCTGCAACCCACGTGGGGCTGCCCTGGCCAAGGCAGACAACGCCAAAGGGGGAGAAGCATCCAGCCCAGTGGTTTTTCTTCTACCCCTTCTCCAGCAGTTCTCCTCCTCTTCCTTCCACTTTGGTGTCCCAGCTGGCTGGGAATTATTCTCCATGGAAAGAAAGGGCACTACAAGCAAAGTAGGTTTTTTCCATAAGGCAGCAGAATGTAGAGACAACTTAGCAAAATTCAAGTAAATAAGGGCTACTTCAAAAACAGTGCAGTCTGCCTCGCTAGAGCACAAAGAGAGTTTCTTTGCTTTACAGTTCCCAGGCTGGGGGAAGCACTGGTTTCCAGCAGAAAGAGGTACATTTTCAGCTCTGAATCCTGCTGTGCTGGCCAAGGATTGATGTGCAATTCACAGCTAGCTCAGGCAAAACAAAAGATCCCTCCTTCTCTTCATGCAAACGTTCAACCTATGCTTGAATCCAGCTTCTGTGCATTCTGGCTCTCTGAAGAGAAAAGGGATGGGGGCAGATTGCACTGGAACATCACCATGGGTTGGGTGGCAGGGGAGCACAGAAAGTACAAATCTCCGCGTTGGTTTGAGTATCGTGACTGGACATGGCAGCCTCTGCACCGTGCATGGAAAAGACACTGGAGATTTATAAGACTATAAAATACAAGGAGGAAATATTTTTCCATTCCACTACGAGTGTTTTCTTGCCAGACTCCAAAGCAGCAGCAATATTTCAACTCTTACACAGACAGATTGAAAAAATGGCATTTTTTTTTTTCCAAAGCTCACTGGAGCAGAGAAAGCCACAATGCTTGTCAGGAGGCACTAAAGATAGCATGTTATTTGTCATCGTGCTTTAATCACATAATCCCAGTCGTGTTTTCAAACCCAGGCAGGCAGCAGGACTCATGAGAGGCACAGATCCTAAACGGATTAGGCAACTCAATCTCATTTAAGTTAGCCATACCTTCAGCACTGTGGGAACTCACCTTCCTGGCCAGTGTCTGAGCTGCCAGGTGGACACTAGGCCACCAGCATCAGTCCATATCATCCAAGGGAGAGTTGATCCCACAACCCAGCTCCCTGGCTACTGGGCTGTGGTAAGCACAAAACATGCCCTTTGCCCTTCCTCCCGCTCGCAGGAACCCCCTGGAGATCTCCACTGGGAGTAGAAGGTGCCATGGGTGGGGATGGTGCACCAGCCATCAGCTGTCCTCACTGTGTCCCAGTGCTGTGAATCAGATTGAGAAGAGGAACAAGGAACAAAGCAGAAGATCATGTCTTGGATTAGATGAAGGGGATGCCATTCTCCTTGGTGAAGACCCACACCTACGGGCAATCAAAAAGGCAGCTGAAGTCTCAGCCCCTTTCTCTTCCAACATCTTCTCCTTCAGCCAGGGAGTCTCTTCCTGACTCAGAGAGCCCAGTCCTGGCCGAGGGTGTAGTTGCCAGTGTGCTGGAGGTGCTGGCCCAGCAGGCTGGGCTCTGAGGGCAATGCAGTCTGGTTGCATGAACCCCAGAGATCCCAAGTGTGCAGGCACGGGCGAGCAATCTGCCTTGAAGCAAATCCAGAACTGGGAACCTCCAGGGGTGAAAACAAGGCACCACAATCCCAAGAAATCATAGGACATAAAATAAAGCAATAAATGTTGGGTTCTCTTGTCTTTTTGCTTCTGAGCCATTTGATGGTGGTGGTGGCTGCCGAAGAATTTGTGCTGCAAGTGGAGACTGATGGCTCTCTTTGAACAAGGGTCCAAAGTCCCTGTTGATGAACTAACATTGGACAAGGCCTGCCCAGAGAGCTTCCATTTAGAAGATGCATTTGAAGGCTTTGTTTTCTGTAACCACATAGGCTGGAATATTTATTTATGTTTAATAAAGCCTGCCGGGAGGAGCGATCTGCAGTCACACAGCTCTGGGATCTGGGGCTCTTACACTTCAGATGTTGGGAGTAACCCAAAAAGAAGGGGTTTGGCCACATTGCTCCCTCTAGAGCAGTGACTGCAGGGGACAAACTGGACCCCAGAAGCTACTTTGAACTTGTAGGTTGGGAACTGACTGGGAAGGTCTGTGTTGAGGACAGGCAGTGGGAAATCTTCTGGCCCAGCCAGCCTTGATGGCCCTGCTCGTTCTTCTCTGACCACCACTTCTTGTTGTTTTCTCCACAGATGACCTAGATGCAGATGACCTCCAGCTGGACCTTGAGGAATCAAAGCTGCACCCCACTATTCAGTGCACACCGAGCCCTGGTGAGCAGAAAGGGAAGCTTTGTACACAACTGGGTTCCTTTGAGCTTCTCTAAGTCCCCAAGCTCCCACAACCCTTCCTGCAACGTCTCACAGATGTGCAGATCAGAAGCCTGGATGGCTGGGCTTTAACCAAACGGGACAAACAAGCAGGTTCCTTGTCCCACTTGGATGAGGAGAGGACAAGGTCATGGTATCCCTGGTATCCCATGGTCCCAGGTATCACCAGCTCCTTCATCCGCCAACCTGCCCACAGTCAGACCCTGGTTCTCAAGAAGTTCCTGTTCCCTTGCAAGACTTAGACTTTGCTTTGTCCCAACCAGCCCAGAATATTGTATGACCAGACCTTGTCCTTGATCTCCTGATACCTGCACTGCAAACTCCAGGGTACTTTGCTCTGTTTCCTAAGAAGGGAGAGAAAGGAGGTGCTGGACTGGACCCAGCCACTTCCTCCTTATTTCCATCAAAACCAGGACAGCAGGCAAAGGCTGGCTGGAATGTGAGGAAGCTGCCTTCTGATTTTGTTCCTGTTCACAGCTCAGTGGTGTCCTACACAGCTGGAGGCTGGCGAGGCCTGGGTCCATCCAGGCAGCTGTGGGACACTGGTAGGAATTGAGGTTTTGCCACTTTTCTCACTGAGTTTGCCACAAAAGAGACAAGAAGAAACAAGGTTCTAGCAGAGGCCATGCCCTGCTGCCTGGGTGGAGGTGCTGGCTCTCTGAGGAAAGTCAGCCAAGACCTCCACCCCCTTTGATATGAACAACATTTCTCAGTTTCCTCTAAATTCTTTTGGCTCTCTAACACCTAAAGCTTGGCCCAACCCATTTTTGTACTTGCTGAGGTCCCACCCTGAGCCTCTCACTGTGTCATCCAAACCCCTCCCAGAGGCAGCTGTCTCCCCCTTCCCTTCTTTTTCCTTTGGCAAACAGCATCCACCACCAATCCCCCTTTTACCACACCATGACCTTCCCTTACTCACTCCCCATTCTCCCCACGTCCATCCACCATCATTCCCTGTCCTCCTACGTCCTCCTTGTCCAGGGCCCTCTGTCCCTTCCCTGCCACCCCAGTTCCCTCCCCATTCACTGTTTTTCCCTCCTGCTCTAACACTTCATCTCATCTTGGCCATCCTCTCCATGCAGAGGTCATTCATGCAGAAACAAGAAGACACCACTCAGCCAAGGTCTTGAGTATAGGGGCAGAGGTTGGCAAAGTCAGAGCTGGATGCAGCATCCTGCCAGCTCTCACATCTCCACACCAGTAACTCCAAGGTCCTGGGGGGTACCTTGAGAGGAGCAGCTAGTGGTGGCATGGCCCAGATGCCAGGAGTTCACCAGGAGTCAGTGGGTCTGGAGTCCCACAGAAATGTCGGGCATTATGGTCATGAGGTCCTTTGGACAAAGACCCACCTCGAGCTCAGACTCTGCCCCATTGAACAGCGTAGGGCAGGTGGGACCTGAGAGCACCAAGGCTTTGCCATGCATACGGTCATGGGGTCCAATGCCAAGCCCAACCTTTTTACATTTTAGGAGCTCTGATGTTTGCCATTTCTGATATTCTGCACATGACCTCTCCCCGCACCTCATTTCTGCCCGGGACAGGATCTGAGAGGAGGCCCCAGCTGGCAAGCTAGTGGCACCCCAATGTGGGGACAGGAGCACAGGGGAGCTGGGACAGAGTCGAGAGGCAGCACTGCTGCAGTCCTGCTGCAGAAGAGGGCAGAGACAATGTTGTGTGCTCCTTTCCAGGGGCTGATGGAGCCAGGAGAGAGCTGGGACCTGCCCACTGCTCTGAGCAGCACCACTAGAGCAGAGAGGGAGCCAAGCTTTTTTCAGTGCTGACCAATGATAGGACAAGGGGCAATGGTTGCAAACCGGAGCACAGGAGGTTCCATGTGAATCTCAGGAAGAACTTCTTTCCTGTGAGAGTGCCAGAGCACTGGACCAGGCTGCCCAGAGAGGTTGTGGAGTCTCCTTGGCTGGAGACATTCAAACCCCGCCTGGATGCGTTCCTGTGTGATGGACTCTAGGTGACCCTGCTCTGGCAGGGGGGTTGGACTGGATGAGCTTTCGAGGTCCCTTCCAACCCCCAGGATTCTGGGATTCTGGGATTCTAGGCATAACTTTGTGTTTTGTTTCCTCCCAGGTCCCTTCAAGCCTTGTGACAACTTGTTTGAGAGCTGGATCATCCGCCTGGGTGTCTGGGTCATCGTTCTGGTCTCGGTGCTCTGCAATGGGCTGGTCATCCTGGCCGTCTTCGCCTCCCCCAGCTACCTCTCTCCAGTCAAGTTCATCATCGGCTCCATAGCTGGAGCCAACCTGCTGGCTGGCATCTACTGCAGCATGCTGGCCCTCGTCGACGCCCTGACCTACGGCCAGTTTGCCCAGTACGGTGCCAGATGGGAGACTGGCGCGGGCTGCAGGGTGACGGGGTTCCTGTCCGTGTTTGCCTCCGAGGCTGCCATCTTCCTGCTGACCTTGGCTGCTGTGCAGTGCAGCATTTCAGTCTCCTGCGTGCGGGGCTATGGAAAGTCCCCCTCCCTAGGAAAGGTCAAGGCTGCTGCCTTCTCCTGCCTCTTGCTCTCCTCTGTGGCTGCCGTTCTGCCTCTCTTCTCCATCGGAGAATATGGAGCATCCCCTCTCTGCCTCCCGTATCCCATCCCGGATGGGAAACCCGCCACCCTGGGCTTCACTGTGGCCTTGGTGATGACAAACATGCTCTGCTTCCTGACTATCACAGGCACCTACATCCGACTCTACTGCAACCTGCTGAAGGGGGAGTTCAGCGCTGTCTGGGACTGTGCCATGGTCAAGCATGTGGCCTGGCTGATCTTCACCAACTGCCTCCTCTACTGCCCAGTGGCCTTCCTCACCTTCTCCTCCACACTCAACCTCTTCCTCATCACCCCGGAAGTCATCAAATCTGTCCTCCTCGTGGTCCTGCCCCTGCCTGCCTGCCTGAACCCCTTGCTCTACTTGCTCTTCAACCCCCACTTCAGAGATGACCTCCGCTTGATGAGGCAGAAGGGCCAGGACAAGGGGAGATACCCCCAGTCCTGTGGGGTCGATGACATGGAGAAAAGTTCCTATGACTCCACCCAGGCCCTGGTGAGCTTCTCCGACATCGACCACATATTTGAGACACCCGATTCCCTGGGAGTGCACCCCATCCTTGACAGCTACAGCTTCCCCTCCATGACACTTGTCCCCTGCCAGAAAAGGCTGGGCAGCAGGGGGAAGGAGAGGAGCTTCTCTGAGCATTGTCCTTGCCTCAATGACAGTGAGATGCTGATCGCTTCCGAGAGCCGAGATCCAGCTGGCAGCAGCCTCCGGATAGCCTTCTTCTCCTCCCCACCCACACCACCCTACACGTCTCACTTATAGTAGCCACGTTGAAAGCCCCACAGTGCACACTGAGGGCCAACCCCGGCGCAGGGTGGCCAGCAAGGTGACAGCAGGCTGCTCCATGTAAAGCACCAGTACAACCCATCTACCCTCACCCCCCATCACACCTGCCTGGGCAACCGGCACCGCTCCGCCAGCTGCCACTCGCCTGGGAAGGCTCTGACTGAGCTCCAGACACTCAGGGCTGGCCATGGGAGGAGAGGAACCCCCTGCGTGAGTGACTGCCCTGCTTAGGGACTGCCTGGGAGAGAGCCCCACCAGCTCAGGAGATGGGTCAGGGAGACCTTCCTCCTCGTCATCGTACAGCATCGCAAGCCAGGAGGAGCCTGAAGCAGAGCCAAGGGTGTCTTCTCGAGGCAGAGACATCTGAGCAAGCAAAAGCCATTGCTCTGCATCTGAAGCACATGGAAATAGCCTACAGCAAGGACATGGTCACCCATAGGGAACCTCAGGCCTTGTCCTCCAGTGTCCTTCGCAGGTCCCACAGACCCCTGGAAATGGGCTTTTGTCTGCCCCATGCCAGCGACTGGGAGAGCAGAGGAGTGGGTTAAAAGCAGTGTTTCCATGTGTGCACCTGAGGTTTAGACCATCTCTGTTTGGTGAGGGTCCACTCCACCCACTGGGAGCCTCATGGGTTGGGCAGGACCCCCACTTTCAGGTGACACCAGGAGCTGGGGATGCTCAGCCCCTTTCAGTCTGCGTCCAACAAGGGGTCTCTGAACCCTAAGGCAGCCAAACCCAAACACCTCCCCAGAGAAATGTACCTGCCCTGCCTCAGGTTGCTCAGCAGGTCCTGGCCATGGTGCCCAAGGGAACACCAGGCTCCCTCCACCTTCATCCTCCCTCCACCTTGGCATGCTGCAGCACACCTGGGGCACTCCTGTCCACAGCCACCTGGGCAGGTGCACTGGAAATGGGGTCTGGCCCCCTCAGTGCCCCCAAACCTCCCTCCTGGAGGAGGCTGTTGGTCCTTGGGTACATGTCCTCCATGCAGAATAGCCCCTATTTTAAGGGAAGCACCTGTAGGAGGGCATAGAAATCATCCTTGTGAGATGATGGCATCAGGAGGACACAGGCCACTGGCAACAGTCTCAAATCTGCTCCCTGCAGCTCAGGGATCTCCCAAATCCACCCTCTCCTTCACAAACCCTCCCAGTGCCACCCAGCGCAGCAGGGAGCCCGCGGTCAGAGCTCAGGCCCTGGGCAAAGCTTTGGTTCTGCTGACGTTCCTGCAGCTGTGTAAGTCGTTCATTCTTGTGAGATAATAAATGAGCCCCATTGCTGATCAGTGGCCTCCTTCTGTCCTCTTGCATGTGGAAAGCACCTTGTGGTCCATCCAGTGGCCAACTGGCTGCCTCTCCCAGCCAAACCAGGCTGCTGCTGCTGCCTGGATGATGTTGGTATTGTCTGAGTGAGGACTGGGAGCTGGCACCATCCTCCCTACCCCTCTTCTCCAGAGGGAAGAGCCAAACTGCCTGCCTTTATGCAGCAGAATTGCATCCCCAGTGTCCCTCTCCAGACCCCATGGACCAGACTCACCTGGTTGCACCCCAGATCTGCTGCATCTCGTGTCTGGGTCCATGAGCAGGGCAGAGTCTGCAGCACCAAAGTTTTGGGACATCCTGCAGCAGGGTCTCCCACACAGCCAGACAGACTCCCAGCCAGAGCCTGGCCCTGCTGCCCTGCTCTTATCTCAAGGAGAAAATCTCAAAGAGATCAGCAGGAAACCAGAGGAATGAGAGCCAGAGGTTTGAGAAGATGATGGGAACCCCAGATTTAGTGACCAATCATTCTGGGTGGGAACTATGAAAAATAAGCTCTGGAATCCTGATCTAGGCTTCTGATGTCCTACAGATGCTCAGAATCAGTTCTGATTAAAAACACTGAGTCATTTTCCTCCATTTCCTTGGGGCTGCTCACGTGCACGTGGCTGGGAAAGACTCATACCTAGATCCATCTGTAGAAATCAAATGCTCCTGGAGTTACACAGCCCCAGCATAAATCCAGATTCTCCAGCAGAACTCCAGAAGGAAATCCCTAATTAGAGAACACTCCAAAATAAACCTCTCTGACACAGTGAGAACCATCACAAGTCACAGAGCAACCACAACACCCTCTTGCCTGACCCCCCCTGCACTGCTGTCAGGAGCACTCACACCATGGTAGCAGGTGTTAAGGTACCCAGATGGGCACTGGACAGACAGCTGTCCCCAAGGGATGGAGCACATGAGGTCCCCATGGGCACTTGGCCATCAGGCAACAGCTACACAACGTCATGGTAGAAGGAGCTGAGCAGAACTTGGGACAACAAAAGCAGGATGCTGCCTGGTTGCTGCAAGCAGAAACTGAGTGCCCAGTTGTCCCAGCTGGTAGATAGGGTTCTCTAAATGGATGGATGTTGTGCACAGTTCCTACACACACACCAGTGTGCATGGACAAGCTGCCATGGAGAGACTGTGGTGTAGGACCAACAGATTCCTCTTGGGATTACATGAACTACAGCCCTCATCCAAGCTGCCCAACAGCCCCAGAGAGCAGCCAGCAAGCTGCACCTCATGGCTGGACAGGTGGACCTGGGTTGTGAGTCCCAATGCAGTGGGGCTTCAGCTCTGCCAGTGTGATGGACAGGGCTGGCAATTCCACCTCAGCTGGTAGAGCTGGACCTCCCCAACACACCACAGGTTTCCAGGAGCTTATGGTTTCCAGCAGACTTTGCAGCCACTGCTTGCAACAGCCTGAGTGAGCAAGGGGGCACGGAGGTGGTAGGACACATTGACAGGGAGGAGAACAAGGCCACACTGCCCTGTGGGCTGCATCTTGGCTGACGTGGCCAAGCAGAGGCCCTCTGGGTAGCTGGATGACATGTGGAGCTGCTCTGGAAGCCATTGTCAGGGCTGGGCACCTTTGAGGTTTCCCCTGCACGTCAGCAAGGCACTGTCAGGACACCATGAAGGGGACAGAGAGCATGTTTCAGGGAGGATTTTGGCCCTGAGGGACCCGGAAGCATTGTCTAACAGGACAATGTAGAGGCAGTTTGTAGGCACTCTCAGATGTCAACGTTTCACTTGTCCAGCCCTCATGGCTGTAGATGTGCAACTCTTCTGAAATAAAGCCAACGAAGCAAGCACCCTACAGTATTATTTCTTCAATCTCATTGGTTTTTTTCCACCAATGTTGTGATTTCTGGGAGTCTGGGCTGTGATTCGGGACGCGTGGGATGGGATGGGATGGGATGGGATGGGATGGGATGGGATGGGATGGGATGGGATGGCAGCACTGCCATGGCCATGGGAACACAATATCTGGTACTAGCAAGGGAAGTCAGAAAAAAGCAGAGACATTCTGCAGGATGCAAGCCCATATTCAAGGCTGAGATAGACCACGTCAGGTCTGGCCACTGACCTCAGCAGTTTCAGGTTATACCCTGAGCTACCAAAGGGTTAATGCCTTTTCCCTACTCTCCAGTGACACAAAACCATATTCATATTTCTAGGCAATCTCTTCCAAACGTGCTCCAAGAACCATTATTGTTGAAGACCTAATTGGTAACTTTCAGGCTCTCTCTTTCCCACGAAATTTGCTTTTTTTGAGCTCCTGGAAGCAAAACTGAGGCATTTCATCTCAACCTTTTGTCTGTGAATATTTCCTTAGCTCTATTCCTGATGGGAACCTTCCCTGCCATCCAGACCCAACACTTCTGTGTATGGACACTGTGCTCCCAGCCCTCCATCCCCACACACCTCATCCTTCCATCACAGACCCCAGGAAGATGATGCTGGCTGGTGTAGGCAGAGACAGCCCAGGGCTGGAGCACCAGGGGGACCAAACATTGACTTTTGTTCTCAAAGTGAAAGGCAAAGCCTCAGATCTGTCTGCAATCTGTAATTGTGCCCATCACCTCTTGTCCTGTCACTGGGCACCACTGAGAAGAGTCTGACTCTCTCTTCTTCATTCCCTCCCACACTGACAAGATCCCCCTTAGCCTTCTGTTCTCCAGGTTGAACATCCCAGCTCTCTGAGCTTCTTTTCAAAGTTTAATAACTTTTGTGGTCCTTCACTGGACTCTCTGCAGTAAGTTCATGCCTTTCTTTTACTGGGGAGTCCAGAAATGGGCACAACACACCAGATGTTGCCTCACCAGTGCTGAGGAGAAGGATCTCCTCCCTCCATCTGCTGGCAAGGCTCTTTGGAATGCAGCTGAGGATGCTAGTGGCTTTCCTTGTCACAAGGGTGCATTGCTGGTTCATGGTCAGCTTGTTGTCCACCCAGACCCCCAGGTCCTTCTCAGCAGAGCTGCTTCCCAGCCAGTTGGCCTCCAGCTTGTGCTGGTGTGTGGCATTATTTCTATTCCTACGTAAGCCTGTGCGTGGTCAAGAAAAGGCTCTACATGGGCTGCTCTGTCTTCCTGTGCTCTGCAAATGCTATTGTATGTATATTTGATTTTAGGCATGTGCATGCACACACAGACAAATATCCAGTAACCATGCATCTGTGCACATTATTCACTTATTTCTATATAAAACCACCTCACCTCACCCCAAAGTCCCGCAACTGCCACCCTAAACTGCCTTGTGCATCATTCTGAGAAAGGAAAAGAGTTTTTCTTTGCTGCACTGTGTGGAGCTGGGCTTGTTCACAGCCTTCTGCAGGGCACTAAAGGGGTCTCATTTATGAGTATGCATTAACTTGCAAGGGGAGTTTACTAGTGGAATTTCAATGCTAGGAAACCATAAGAAACAGCAACTAGGATGGCTTGTTTTAAATTACAGCATCCTGGCATGAGTCACCTCATAGCATTTTGTCCATAGCCTTCAGCCATTGCTTTTCCTTTGAAGCACAAGAGATCCATAGATACTCTTGCATTCAGTGTCCAAAGTCAGACCTGATGAACATGTGACAAGCTGCAGAACATGTAAAGCTTTGGATAACAGCTGAAAGGTGCCAGTTCTGCTGCAAGAACACTAAAGGGAACCAGTCTATGGCAAGAAGCCTCCTTCTAGGCTCTTCTGGGACTTAATAGCAAGCAATTAAGAGATTTACTCAACATGCTGAAATAATCTTTGGATTTACAACTTTGTTATTGATTGCACAGTGTGGCAATGGCTGGGTGAAGGCTGTGACACAGCAGGGCTCTTCCTGTACGGATGTCTCCCACTTTGAACCATTGCTAATATCACATAAGGTCATAGCTTCAAGAAGGGGAACAAGGCGTGCTCTACACAGGGATATTGGTGCCCAGAACATGGAGCTTAAATGGACATCTTGTCCCCATAAAAAAATCAAATATGCTCTTTCATTACTCATCGCAGTTCCCATCACCCAAAAGGGCAGGGATGCCAGGCTGCCAAAGTACCTCCTCTGACAATATTAAGCAACTGCTCATCCGTTTATGACCATCATCACCAATGGATGGCGACAGTCAGGACAATCAGAATCCATTTATTATTTATTCCTTTTCAAAATGTTCTGAAATAAAATCAAGCATAAAATAAAGAGCAAGACCCACCAGTGGACACAGGAGACACACTCTTCATAAGGAATAAAGCACTATATTTGAAGGTAATGACTAACACCACATCAAAGACAACCTAAAAGCAGAGGGAATTGGCCAACCAGTCATCATCGCACATAAACATTATAAGATCTATTTCTTTAAACTGATGATCTGATTTTCTGAAGTGTAAATCAAGTTGACAGCAAAGCCATCTCCAAACTAAACATGCATTTTCCCCTCTTCTTGATGACAGGATTTTCTTTGCCTGAGGAGAAACTGGATTCCTTGTGGTATTGTCTCCCTTCCTTATCCAGCAGCCTGGGATAGCCTTAGAGATAAAGAAAACTTCTAGCCTGTAGGACACAAGCCATGGCCCTGATTCTCCCATTGTCCAGCTCAGGGACCTCCTTGTGCACCCCAGCAGCCTGTTGTTTGCATATAACCAAACTTACTTTTTCAAGCTTATTACTATAACTTTCCCAGCCAAGATGTAGGAGAGAGCAAAGGGCCAGGAGGTTTGTGAGCAGAGGCAAAAACGAGCTCCTCCTCTCAAAACCATCATCCTACATCCTTGTTTACATCGTGGTGTGTGGGAATAACTGATCCTGAATTGCTGCCAGTCCAGGGATAAAATCTAGCAGCTGCTCCACACCACCTAGGAACTGTTGGAGGTTAATTCTGAACAACAACAAAAAAGGGCGAGTTTCATTATGGATGATTTCCTGAACCAGGAGAAGACAGGAGGATGGAGCCAGACAAGTTGTTTTGGTGACAATGCTAACTTATCACTTTCCATGTGAATATCAGGAAGAACTTTTTCACTGTGAGAGTGCCAGAGCACTGGAACAGGCTGCCCAGAGAGGTTGTGGAGTCTCCTTGGCTGGAGACATTCAAACCCTGCCTGGATGCGTTCCTGTGTGATGGACTCTAGGTGACCCTGCTCTGGCAGGGGGGTTGGACTGGATGATCCTTCGAGGTCCCTTCCAACCCTAGAATTCTGTGATTCTGTGATTCTGTGATTATCCTAACATCAGCTGTTCAGGAAACTACAGCCTTTAGCAACACAGCCTAAGTGACCCCAATCCTCAAAGAAAAAGCAGATGTGACGTTGTGTCCAAATTTGCCATTGAGGTCAACTGGTTGTCCAAAAGGAGCCCTTGCTCCTACATAGTGCTCCGCAGCCAGGCTTATCCTCTCCTTTGCTTTGCTGCCCCACAACAGACCCAGTTAACAAACAGAAAAACAATTGCACCAAAAATTCTGCAGTTGTTTTAGCTCCAGCCCCTCAGGAAAAAGCCTTTTACGCTTTTAATTTTTTGTTTTTCTCCTGCATTTTTGGCCAATTTAATCAATCAATTAAAATAACTGGATTGTTTTCCTCTCCCAGCTCCTCCAACCCAAGTCTTCTCTTCCTTCTTCTCCCACTCTCACATTTAGGTCTTTATTTTTCCTCTCTATATTTTTTTTCAAACATCTGGTTTGGAAAAGTTACATAGCCAGAGTTTCACATTTCCTTTTGCCACCGCATTGAAGACACTTGAGGAACACAGGGAAGTGAATTTCACCCTGGACACACGCAGACTGGATTAGAAACAACATTGTAAAGCATTCCGAGTCTCAAAACACAGCTAAAGGAAGATTCATCTTGGTCTGGTGAACTCCATAAAGATTCTGAAGGACTACCCATACGTAAAAAAGCCTGTAAACAAAACATCAAGACATGTCAGTAAACACAACACCACCAAAGAGAAAATCTCTTTATGTCAATTTATGATTTTGAAATAATTTATAATTTATAATTTGAAATAGTTTCAGATCGGTTATAACAGCAATAAACCTGTCCAAGAGGTCTTGGAGTGTTTCTAGACAGAGAAAACTTAGATATAAAAAAATTCCTATAATATAGCATACAAAAAATACAAATAAATGTTGGAGTTTTATCGTCTTCAATAGGATGTTTAGATTAAACTAGAACACAGCCATGTATGCAGGCAGATGAAAGGAAGGTAGAATAATTCTGGGCAGACCAGTCCTCTGGAAAGCTCCAGTCTGACTCCCTACAAGAAGCAGAACCAACCCCAAAGCAAGACCAGGTTGCTTGACACCTTGTCCAGTTGGGTTCTGAACCACATCAAGGATGAGGATCCCGCTGGCTCCCCAGTACCTGTCCTCAGGGCTGCACCACTCCATGGGGAAAAATTCTGCAGCAGAATTTCCCCTGCTGTAATTGTGTCCATGCCTCTTTGCAACGTGCACCTCTGACATGGCCACACATTAGGGAGTTGCAGACAAGAAAGATCTTGAGCAGTGTAGGAGAAAGGGACCTGGGGGTCCTGGTGGACAGGAGGATGACCATGAGCCAGCAATGTGCCCTTGTGGCCAAGAAGGCCAATGGCATCCTGGGGTGCATTAGAAAGGAGGTGGTCAGTAGGTCAAGAGAGGTTCTCCTCCCCCTCTATTCTGCCCTAGTGAGGCCACATCTGGAGTATTGTGTCCAGTTCTGGGCCCCACAGTTCAAGAAGGACAGGGAACTGCTTGAGAGAGTCCAGCGCAGAGCCACAGAGATGATGAAGGGAGTGGAACATCTCCCTTATGAGGAGAGGCTGAGGGAGCTGGGGTTCTTTAGCTTGGAGAAAAGGAGACTGAGGGGTGACCTCATCCATGGTTACAAATCTGTAAAGGGTGAGGGGCAGGACGATGGAGCAAAGCTTTTGTCAGTGCTGACCAATGATAGGACAAGGGGCAATGGGTGCAAACTGGAGGACAGGAGGTTCCATGTGAATCTCAGGAAGAACTTCTTTCCTGTGAGAGTGCCAGAGCACTGGACCAGGCTGCCCAGAGAGGCTGTGGAGTCTCCTTGGCTGGAGACATTCAAACCCCACCTGGATGCGTTCCTGTGTGATGGACTCTAGGTGACCCTGCTCTGGCAGGGGGGTTGGACTGGATGAGCTTTCGAGGTCCCTTCCAACCCCTAGGATTCTGGGATTCTGTGATTCCCTTCGTCTTCTCTCCTCCAAGCTAAAACCCAGCTCTACCAGTGTCTCCTCACCCAACCACCTCATCTGGACACTCCATTATGTCCATGTCTTCCTTACGCTGGAGGACCTCAAAATGGACACAGTCCTTCAAGTGTGATCTCTCAATAGAGATGAACAAACACTTCCCTCCACGGGCTGGCTGCACTTTTACTAATGCAGCCCAGTGTGTGGTTGACCTTCACTGCAGCAGCATTGCCACAAGTATGTGTGGGAAACTGTGTCAGGAACGTTGCCAAAGCCAAGGGAAACAGCACCCACTGGTTCTCCATGAACACAGCCACTCATCTCACTGTGCGAGGTAATTGGGAACATTCACCTTCTGTAAAGCCACACTGACTGTTCCCAGTTACCTTCTTATGCTTCGTGTGCCTTTATGTCCTTGGACATGATTTCAAGGCAGATCTGCTCCAAAACCTTCCCAGGAACTCAGGTGAGGCTGATGGCTCTGTCATTTACTGGATCCTCCTCCTTGCCCTTTTTGAAGATGGGTGTGACATTTGTCTTTTCCATGGCAGTCACAAGGATCCTTCCCTGGGTGCCAAGAATTTTCAAAGATGATGTAGAATGGCCTTGAAATGCCACTAGGCAGCTCCCTCAGTGTCCTCAGGTACACCCTGTCTGGCCTCACCGGGTCATGCATGTCCAATTTCCTTACATGATCTATAGAACCATAGAATCATTATGGCTGGAAGGGACCTCCAGGGTCATCAAGACTATCTGAGATTTTATCTTCTTCTCATATACCTCTCTCCCAAACTCTGTCACTAGGCATGGAGACCAGGGAGGCCATGCTAGTGAAGCCTGGAGCCTCTGCCATGTCCTTTGTCACCAGGACACCCATCTCATTCAGCAGTGGGCCAATGTTTCCTAACTCCACCCCTGCACATCCAGGCAAGGTTTCAATGTTCCTTCTGGACAGCCCAACCCTGCTGCCACTTTCCATGCACTTAATTTTTTTTTTATTTTAATTTATTCATGAGTTCCCTGTTCATCCATGTTCATCCATGTTCATCCATCCCATCATCCCTGGTCTCTTGCCACGTTTGCTTGACTTCCTGCAGATCACGCTGGGTCTTTCTTCTGTTGAGGAGGTCATCCTTGGATGCTGGAGGTCATCCTTGAATCCATTGCAATCTCACCTATCCCCTGAATATGTCAAAGTCCCATTTCCTGGTGTCAGAGTTGTTACTCTGCTGCTTGCCTTCCTCACTTCTCTCAAATCCATGAAGTCATGATTCCAGCAGCCAAAGCTGTCATCAGCCATCACATCCCCAAATGGTTCTTCCTTACTCATAACTAGCAGACCCATCACCTCCTCTAGCTGGCCTGCCCAGCACTTCCATCAGAAATGACATTAACATTAGGCCTCATGGTGAAGTTCATTCTGATCTCCCCTCTCATCTTTTGGCCTATGAAATCCTTGTCTGAAGCCTCACAAAATCATGGGACCTCTGCAACAACTGCACCGGGCTCTCACCATCCTGGCTAATCCTAATACCAGAGGGATGAAACTCAGCTGCAGGGGAAAGGAGGTAAAAAGCTCTTGCAATTCTTCTCTGTGTGTCCTCCCATCTGGGGACAGGGACCTCCTGAGCAGCATGCACCAGACCCCTCCAGGGAGCACTGGCAAACTGGGAATGTTCTCCATGCTACTCCCACTCTGGTCCTCTTGTTTCAGCCTTGTAGGTACACCATTGTCCTTCTCTTTCCATTACCTGTCCCATGTAATCACCTGGACTCCTGAGTTTGTGTGTGAAACTGAAGGTCTTGATATGGGTGAAAACCCACTCTATAAAGATGAAGACAAGAGAGAGGCAGAGACCTGCTGGGTCCCACAGTCACTTCCATCAGGGCACGCTCTCCACTCAGTGCCCAATCACCAATAGTGCAGATGTGAGCAGATGTCCCCTAAGGTCCAATTGCATGGTCATTGGGAGCAAAGTCAGACAAAATGAACATGAACACGAGGAACAAGTTCTTTATGTTGAGGGTGACTGAGCACTGGGACAGGCTGCCCAGAGAGGTTGTGGAGTCTCCTTCTCTGGAGACATTCAAAACCCACTTGGACACAACCCTGTGTCACCTGCTTTAGGTGAACCTACTTGAGCAGGGGGATTGGACTGGATGATCTCCAGAAGAAAATCTCCAGATGATCTCCAGAAGAAGATCTCCAGAAGATCTCTTCCAACCCCTACCATTCTGTGATTCTATGAAAATGGGTCATGAAACAGGAACTGGGGTTAAATGTGTGGCAGAAGATGAAGAGAGACTGATCCAAGTGACAGCAGCTTTGTGACAGCCAGCAGGTGAGTGGCAAGAGCCCCATGTTCAAGCCCTGGGCACAGGAACGGTTTCTAGATTGGTGCTCTTGGGGGATCACCACCCCCTCATGTTGTGCAGACTTTCTAGTGCTGATGCCTGGGAATTCAACCTCGGTGAGCAGGTCAGGGGTGCAGGACAATTGCCTCACACCCTGCTGTACAGCAGAAAGGATGTGTTTCTGCAGCCATCCCACCTGGTGGATGGTAGAGCTTTGTGTGCCATACGTGGTCCCAGGTACAGATGTCAAAATAGTGACACTTCCTCTGACATTTCAGATCCAGACTGGATAGTGGTGAGTAACCTTGGCACTGGAATGGGCTGCCCAGGGAGGTGGTGGAGTCACCATCCCTGGGGGTGTTCAAGAAACGGGTTGATGAGGCACTTGAGGCCATGGTCTGATGGTTAGGAATATGATGGGATAAAGGTTGGACTTGATGACCCTGGAGGTCCCTTCCAACCATAATGATTCTGATTCTATGATTCTATGGGACACAACATGACAATACTCTAATATTGCCTGCCTGGATGGCTGGTAAGCTAAGAGGGACCATTAGCTCCTGCTTGGGTGCTTCAGAAGAAATACCAGGGGTCTATCCAGCCACTGTCACATCCACACAGACACATGCACGGAGTCGAAGACCCTTTCTTTGTCGAGCTGCTAGAGCAGACTTGGAGCTACTCTGCCCTCGCGTGGTGCGTGGACATTTCTGCAGCAACGCATCTCATGGCATCTTCATGGCCATCACCCTATTACCTCCCTATAACTCAGCACCACACCATCGTTATCGGTGTCTGCAGGTGTCGTACTCATTTGCACTTGGGCTATCGGACCATTCTGAAAGCACCTGACAGGCTGTCCTGGTTTGGACAGTTGCTCAATCACCCAACCCCACCTGGGAGGGGACATTGGGAAAAGGAAAGGAGCCCCATGGATTGAAATGAAAAGTTGTAACAGAATAATAATAACGAACTAATATTAACCCAAATACCAATGTAAGATACAAAGTCATACTCAGCTCCAGACAGCAAGCACGAGCTGAGTGCTTCTAGTAGTGAGGGCTGAGTGCCAACGCCACGGGCACAACAGCTCCAGCAAGGACAAGGTGGTCACAGCACACAAAGGAGGAGGACTCAAGCATGGGACAACTGATGAGATGGACAGGACCCTCTCGGGAAGGCAGCCATGGAATAAGCCCACAAATATCCTTGCAGACTTCCTGGTTTATAGTGGGGGTGACATTTATGGTATGGAACACTTGGGTTGGCCAGCTTGGGTCCTCCTGGCCCACTGCACCCACATGGCTCAAACCCACCCTCAACCTTGGTCACTATGGCAACCTGCACACCAGAACATCTGCTCTCTTGTTCTCACAGAGCTGGACACTGCAGTCTCTCCAAAGTACAGTTTCTCCGAACAGAAACGTGATTTTGGAATTCTGTCCCAGTGAAACCAGGACTTAGGTCACCTCCCACAAACATCTAAAGCAGACCCCAGAGACACATGTCATTTTGGAGATGAGCATAAGATGTTAGCAGATGCTTTTTAAAGCACTTCTCAGCTCACACTTATGAGATGTTTCTTAGATTATTCCTAAAACTGGATCCTTGATATCCAAAAGTCATTTTAAATTGTCTCAAAGACCTCACCTAAGGGACAGAGCCAAGAAGAATTTGAAAAATCATCCAAAGCTCCAGCCCAGGAACCATTCCGTGACTCCTCTGAAAGCTAGAAAAAATTCTGAACTACAGCTCCAGCACACCAGGAACCACAGCCAAAGGCGAATTTGAAAATATATGGATCTAAGACTTCACCAAAGCAATTTATCAAATGTCTCAATGATCCCATGGAAGGGACACTTAGAACATGCCCACAGGGCACTGATGAAACAATTGTGAAAATCATCAAGGCAGTTATGAAGCTGCCCTGGAGTCAAACCATATGGATTTACTGTGAACATCTCGGTGATTCTAAAATTGCCCCAAATAACACCATGTAGATGTCATTTTGGAAGTGATCTATAATGTCAAAGCGTGGCCATAAACAGCCCATTAAAAGGACCATTAAAAAAAAAACAACCAAAAAATCCCACACAGCATCCAGTATTAAAAACCTTTTGTGTGATTTTTGGAAGCATTCTCATGGGGGCCTTTTGAAGGGATTTATACAATGATGCCTCAATTTTTTATGGTCCTATTTACAATAGCTCCTTTGTGGGAGTTTGGGTTTACTCTTGATAGCTCCTTGGCAATATTTTTGGCCTCTCCAGTGTGTTTTCACAATAGCTCCACGATGGAGGTGGGGTATTTTTACAAGAGGCATTTCATAGATTTTTTGGAGGCAGTTTACATAATGGTTATGTAACAGAGTCTTGAGGGAGGATCAGAGATTTTGAGTTAAACTGCCAGAGTGACGTTGGATTTGTGAGTATCTTCCCCTGCTAAGTCTACATTCATTGGAGCACAGCCCCCACTTTGTGCCATGAAGAGCAACGAGAAGACAGCTCTAATCACACGATGGTGCCGACTGCTGACTCCGGTGGCAGGGGAAGGGCTAGAGCAGCTGTATGCAGAGAGCTGAGGATAACACCACCCTGCAGAGCACAGAGGGAAAAAAATTAATCTGCTCTGAATCTTTCCATGCCTACAGACGGCAGCAATCCCAAACTGAACATCTGTCGTGGTCCACCAGTGAGCCAGGCCAGCATTGGTTTCCTGCCGGTTATCGGTCCCCTACAGAAACAAATGTCAATGAAGGAAGATGTGTGGGGCAGCCCTAGAAGACAGCCAGCCACGATGGGTCAAGTGCAGCTTCTCTTGGAGATGCACCTGATCATGATCCAGTAAAGCAGCCAAGGCCCCTGCATGTGATGCATCTTCTTGCTGAACTGAAACTCTAGCCAGTCTTGCGTGGTTGCTTCTTCTAAAAGTAGAAGCGTCCCTGACGTGAGCCTTGCCCAGAATTGTTGCTACTCTGATCAAAGAAGGCAAAGTTCTCAGATGACAGTGTGGGGATCTCTGCTCAGTCAGGGGACCTTCATCCTTCTGACTCCTTCACTGGACTGCAGACAGTGGCCATCACCTCCAGCAGCATATCTGCCCTAGACTGAGTGATGTTTCCTTGCCTTCTGCCCTCCCTGCTCATGCTATTAGTGCCCTCACACACACGACCATTCCTGCGAGACCTGAGCATGTCCCTATGGATGTCTGAAAAGTTCAGATCATGGAAATTATCCCAGCCTGGACAAAGGTCTGGCTAGGAGGAGGGCGCCTCTTTGACTCCCAAGTCTAAAACACCAATGAGTTTTAAGGGCCGTGTCTGAGGTTCTTCCTTACCCCCTCTAAGTTTGCCCTGGCTCTCCATTTATGAAATATCACCAGAGGCTCACTGGAAATCTCCCTTCCACAGATTTCACCTAGCAGTGAAGGACATGCTGCCCCAGAAGGACAGCTGCAGTCTTGTTACCAACCTTTCTCACTTGTTTTTTTATTATTATTCTGATTTATATTTACATTGCCCTCAGGTGGATGCAGCCTGGCCAATATCCAGAGAAGTGACCTTGGACTGCTGTACTGATAAGTCACCAGCTGGATGGCTCCCAGCTCTTCAGAGCTCCAGCAAGATCCTTCCAGACATGAGAAAGAGCAACAAAACTGCTTCCCTGCAAAGACGAAAACCAGAGGGGGGTTCTCTTGTTTTCTCCACAGGCTTTTGTAGAAGGATACTGAAACAGAGAGAGCATAAAAGGAAGAGTGGAAGGTATTGTGGAATATTTTGGGAGAGCTATGGGTGAACATGGACCATAACAGTGACAGTCACAACCCTGCTACTTCTTGAGGACGGAGCCCAGCCTGGTTTCCTTTCCCACCACTCTCCTGACAGTGAGCAGGAGTTTCTCACCCAGAGATCCAGTTGGCTTGCTCCACAGCAAAGCCAGATTATAAATCATCATTTAATAAGTGGAGGATCAAGGAGCCTGGGTTCTTCCATGATCACAGCCACAATAATCTTGCCCATCCCAAACTGGTAAACCACTGCTGAAGAAGAATCTGGGGTGGCCTGCTTCTGCTCCAGGCTTGGAGAAGAGCTTGAGTCCCCAAACACTGGCCTATTTTTCCAGGAATGTCAGTTGCTCTGATACAAGAAATCACCTCTTCCTGCAAACCTTGCCTTGCTTGCAACTGAAGAACATCCATCAGGCAACCAGACTGGAAAAGAATAAAGACATTTCATAAGCCAGGGCTTGTAACAAGAGCTGACATGCAGTAACTGACTTTTTTCTCCCAGAAACTTCAATGCAAGAATTGAAAACAGACCCACATGTCCTCAGACGAGCAGCTCAACGCAATGCCTAGCTGAGGACAGTCAGCACTTGGAGTGCTGTAGCCTCTGAGTGCCTCTGCCTGGTAGAGGATTATCCCCCGGAGGATAAGCATCCTCTAGATGATGAGCCCAGATGGTGGTGGCTTTTGTCAGTTTTGGCCTAAGTGACTCACAGTTAATCCAGTTCCAACCTTTCTTCCTCTGCCTTCCCCAAACCATTCCTTCTCCCATAACAACAAATCAATTCTGTGTGCCCAGCAAGCATGAGTTTGTCCACTCTGGGACCAAAGGTGTGAGAGTCCAGAAGATATGGAACAAAAATGCTGCATTTTGGGGGTTTGGTTTTGTTTCATAAGACCTGGTATGCAAACTGGAGAAGATTACTCTGACAGCCAAAGACAGCTCTGAAAGCCTTCCCCCCTGTGATGTTTGTGACAGTAAGGAAAGGACAGGAGAGATTTCGACCATGATCCACAAGAACCAGTGAAGGCAAAGTGTCTCAGGCTGGGAACTTGGGCTCTGTGCCATTGGTCGTAAGCAAAATGGCCTGGCTTGCCTTTCTAAGGAGAAAGATGGAGTGTGTTTGAGAGAAGAAGGGCTGGAGCACAGCCTGAGACATTGGGCTTCATGGGGAACTCATCTCAGGGAACTTTGCCTACATGACCTGGGATGAATTCTGAGGCAAACCAGGTTTGATGTGCAGCATGACTGGCAGTGTAAGAGCAGCTTTCCCAGCATGGCTGGCACAGGAGGTACAGAGCTAGGACACACTGCAGCTCTGGTGAGCCAAACCAGGGCATCTGCTTCCCTGGTGCCCTAGCACAGGGATGGGAGAGTGCCTCAGCCACCACAGTGCTGTGTTTTGGTCAGGCCATTGTGCACGGTGGTCCTGGGGGCACGAGCAGCTGAGCCCTGGCTGGCCTGAGCAGGTCTGCCACACATGACATTCAGTACCATCTACCCCAAAAGCCATGCCACACAGACCACCAACACTGCCCCATCCCACCACATCCCAATTGCCTCTTCAAATGTGGCACAACACCGGCGTCTCCTTCACTTACTGGGCTGGCACTGTCCCAGCAGCAAGAGGACTCTAAAGCTTGAGCCAGACATCACGGGGGAGCGACCCAAAAGAAAGCCTATGGATAAGGTTCTTCCAAGTTTCTTCCCCATCCTGTACTAGCTCACAGAATCACAGAATCACAGAGTGTCAGGGGTTGGAAGGGACCTCGAAAGATCATCTAGTCCAACCCCGCTGCCAGAGCAGGACCACCTAGAGCAGGTCACACAGTTTGGCTGTCCTTGCTCTGAAGGAGCACAGGGCAGTGCAAGAGCTGGCTCAGCTCCACTTCTGCACAGACCTCTTCTTGTGCTCAACACTCCTCTCAATTATGCAACCCCAGAGGACCCCCCAAGGGCAGGACAAGTCCTATCAAGTCAAGTCAAGGAATTTATCTCTGTGGACATTAATGCACTCGAAGCACAATTTAGGTTGGAGGTCTGGAGACCTCTGGAGGTCTCTAGGCCCACCCCACACAAAGCAGAGGCATCACCAACATCACATTGGGTTGTTCATGGCCTTGTCCAGGTACATTCTGGGCATCTTTGAGAGCACAGTGCATTCTTCCAGCATGTTCTAGATAGCATTGTCATTGTGTGATGGAACTACATTCTCAGACAGGGATGACATGTTCATTTTCCAAGCTTCTGCTTGAAAAATATTCTTATTCTGGAAACTGTTCCTGCAGTAGTTTATTGTAGGTTATTTCTGAGCTCTATGATATGCCTTGCTCTCGTTTATAAAGTTGATGGCTTTTATTCTCTCTATTTTAATTCCTCTTTCCTATTTTAAAATACTTATTTAAAAGGAAAAAATATATGAAGAACGTTGGTATGTGGAGAGCAACTCGATGTCTCCCTATTCAAAAGCTAAGAATATGTATCTATTTCACACACAGAGTGTAACAGCACTTTCTGTGTGATATTTTTAAACCTTTGTGATACAAAGTTTAATTTCAGCATGTATTTTTTGCCCTGGCTAACCTAGTTTTCCCTGGATACAAAAAAGACTCTTGAAAAAAAAATAAAGGGAGTCATGGATTTTTCTAAGCAGGTCTTTAATACCACCAGATACTTCATCTATATCCTTAGGGAATTAACATGAGGTGGACACAGAACTGATTTGATGTGTCTGCTGGGAAACGAGGAGCACGCAGCGTGAAGGGAAGCACTGTGCAGGCAGATGCTGACTTTTTACCTCCATTACTCCAGGCTGCATCTCTCACAGGCTGACAGCCTCTCCTGACACTCTGGTCAAACGTCCCTCTTGATTTCAAGCTCCAAGAGGACTCTAGGATGATGTAGTCTGACAAAAAGTTTCACTTACTGCTCCCTGCCTCCAGCACAAAAAATTCTGCTCGACCTGGATCTAGAGAAACAGAGACAGAGCTGATTTAAGGATCCCACGTGGCAGAGCATCCACCAGCTCTGACAGCAGCAGTGAGCTGTCCTCCTGGTGAACACCCCTCTCTCACCCCCAGCTGCTGGGTGCTGCCAATCCCCTACTTGCTCCATTTGTATGAGAGGTCTAACAAACCCTCCAAACTCTTGTTCCACCTGCAGCCTCCAGACTGCTCCTGCCTCTCTGTGGAGGGAGGGTATGAATTAAATGACCCATGCCCAGGCCAGGGTAACATCTTAACCTCCGTGTACAGATTTCTTAACTTACAATTTGCTCTACATTTAGCTGAGGATTTATCTCAGGGCACTGATAATTACTCTACACCAATAACCTGACTGGGTGCACAGGTTCAGCTTTTAAAATGCATCCCCTGGGGGGATGCATCCCACCCTGGCAGGGTGGGAAGAGCTGGGGGGTGGGGGAGCGGGGGTGGCAGCCACCGTGAGCTCAGGGCTGTCAGCTGGAGGCGAGATGTTGAGTCGTATGTGTGGGAAGAGCTCAAAAATAGCACTCGTTTAAAAACCTGGGGATTCTGAAGCAGCTCCTGGCGCCTGGCTCCGGCAGGGCCGGTTCCAGGTTGTTCACACAAGGGGAAGGCAGCACCGAACCCGTGCCCGGTGCTCCGTGAGGCTCTGCCCGAGCCTCCGGGCCCACCCCAGGCAGGCAGCGGGCAGTTCAACCGTGGTGTTCCACTGCAGCCCCTCACACCTGAGCGAGCCCGAGTCGCTCCGCGGGGGGAGCTCGGCACCGCCTCCTCCC